>BEGY01000066.1:159764-172683 GCA_002335675.1 Chlamydomonas eustigma | reverse complement strand
GCCATTGTTACTGAACACCTAAGCCATTGTTACTGAACACCTAAGCCATTGTTGCTGAACACTTAAGCCATTGTAGCTTAACACCTAAGCCATTGTAGCTTAACACCTAAGCCATTGTAGCTTAACACCTAAGCCATTGTAGCTTAACACCTAAGCCATTGTAGCTTAACACCTAAGCCATTGTTGCTTAACACCTAAGCCATTGTTGCTTAACACCTAAGCCATTGTTGATGAACACCTAAGTCATTGTTGCTTAACACCTAAGCCATTGTAGCTGAACACCTAAGCCATTGTTACTGAACACCTAAGCCATTGTTGCTTAACACCTAAGCCATTGTAGCTTAACACCTAAGCCATTGTAGCTTAACACCTAAGCCATTGTAGCTTAACACCTAAGCCATTGTTGAGAATACCACCTCACAAATTAACCTTATGCTGTTCATGATGTTGACGGCACACGTCAGCCTGACCTCTCTCAAAACTCTCTCATGCAGGTCACTTCCCTATTTCTGCATCTTGTCCCAGCACTAGTGTCTTGGTCTACGAGATGGCATCCACATAGCAGGAAGCAATTAACTACTGAGGAGCATTCTCCGGAAGTTGCCTGGCCTGGACAGAGCTACAAGGTGACATACGCTTTTCATCAATACTCAGAGGTTGATGTAAACCGCATGTTGCCATCAGTACCCATGCTTGATGTGGACTGCATGGTGCCATCAGTACCCATGATTGATATGGACCGCATGGTGCCATCAGTACCCATGATTAATATGGACTGCATGGTGCCATCAGTACCCATGCTTGATATGGACTGCATGGTGCCATCAGTACCCATGCTTGATATGGACTGCATGGTGCCATCAGTACCCATGCTTGATATGGACTGCATGGTGCCATCAGTACCCATGATTGATATGGACTGCATGGTGCCATCAGTACCCGTGCTTGAAATGAGTAGACATGTCGAAGCAAGGTATGGCACACAGTACCTGCAATAAACCTGAACTATAATAGATCGAATAATGGATGCACCCTATGTCGAGGGTTAGGGCGTGGTGCTGACTATTATTTTCCTTTCCAACAGGAAATCAGGTGGAAAGATGATCTTTGGGGGCTGGTTGTCACGCCCATGGCGTTTTACCTTGCCTGGGCATATTTCTACTACATTCAGGTCTTTGTGCTCAATGCAAAGAAGATACGTGTACTTGGGTACCAGGTACGTGTCACAGACCCCAAGACTTTGCATGCATTGGGACTGAACAATGAAGACTGATGCTACTAAAACATTCATGTTGTTTGTCGGTTTATCTGTATCATGGACACGCACATGCCCTGTTGCGGCCATAGGCAGGAAGATCAGCAGTGAGGAGAGGTATACAAAAGAATCGTATTCATATGTTGTGTTGTGAGCATCTGTAAAATATTCCAACATGTGAAGCACAAATGTTGGACTCCAGGATGTGATGTTTCTTAGGGTTCTCGCAAAACATCATTCAGAGTATTGCAAGGACAGAGCTCTGTAATGTGTGATGTGTACTGCAAGGACAGAGTTCTGTAATGTGTGATGTGTACTGCAAGGACAGAGCTCTATAGTCTTTATTGTAAGGATAGAGTTCTGTAGTCTTTAATGTCTTTAATTAAAGAAGGAAACTCTAATCCAAACAGCTGTAAGAAAGTCAACTGTTTTCAACGTACGAACTGCACTAATGCAATGTCCTCTTATGTTTGCGGTGCTCCTCTGTCCTTATTGTTTTGCCCTGACGTTTAAGCTATACAATGCAGTGTTGTTAGAGTGTGTCCTTTAAGTCACCTCATTCCAATACATATTTGAACTGTCTCCTCATAAAGGCTTTCATATCCTGCATGACAACTTGGGTGTACATCCTTGCACTCAGACTCTCTTTAAGTATGTAACAAGCCAAAGAAAGGGAGCATTCTACAAAATTTGTGCCTTCTTCCCTAGCTCACTTCATCCTCAGGTAAACAGCAATACAAATATAGATGTAAGATATCATATTGAATGTTAAACAAAATCATAATTCCCTTTTGTTCTCAGGTGTAAATGAGTGCTAAAAAACATCACATTCAAACCTTGCACCACAAAATCCTTCTAGACCATCATGTTCGCGCGTCCAGGTGTACTTGTTGCTGCACCTGGCTTTTTGCTTCTTTACATTTCTACTGGCCATTCCTTGCTGGCATTTCCAATGGGTCCATTCACTCCTTCTTTTCATCATGGCTTCTTTTGCTATTTGGGCTGGAGCATCTTACTATTTCGAGATATTTGCTACAAGGTATGCTCTGCCTGGCTTGGTCATAAGTAAAACGTTACTCCTCATCATCGCCTTGCCTGCAAGTCAATTTTTGGAAGCAATGATAAGGAAGTCCATTTCCCTGTCCATTTGCTTGAAGGTATCACACTGCCATCACGAAGGCAGTACAGGAAGCAGAAATGGCGTAGTAAAGGCGGCCATAAGTTCAAGACTCCTTTCTTTAGGCTCAAGATGAGAACTCTGTTTAACACTAACATCTTGCAGTGCTCAGTTGTGATTTGACACTGACAAGGATGAAGAACCATTTTAGTTACACAACTTGAAAGAACACGAATTAGAAAGGAGGGAAACTTTCACAAGAATTAAGAGCAAGAAATTGCTCACGTAATCAGAAACTTATGAGGCAAAGCACTGGCTTCTGTCGAGACAATGGCCGCTGAGGATGGATTGAGCCCTACATGCAACCTCTACAAATACCAAGAGAACACTTGAACAGTACGCTTTCAGTCAATGAACATGCCTTAATAACAAATTCAGGCCCACAGCTAAGGGAAACAGTTGAATCAGTTCAGTGAACAGTGAACACACACATTTTAAGCTAAAAATGGAGACTTTCCTTCTCATATAACCCAGAAAGGTCAAGCTTACTGTCTACATCACATAACTGTCAATCCTTGACACATTAATATCACCAACTTGTTTTGTTTCAATCCTGCCCAATATCATCTCATTGAAATAAATATGCGTTTACTAATTTTCTAACTCTTACTGATGGTGCTGGGGTCCTGTTTCAAGATTGAGAAGAGAATGGACTGGTGCATTCATCATAGCCTTCAGCGTACATAGCACCTTGTAGAAGGGAGAAGTGGCTGGGCGGTGTGTCTGGCCCCAGCACTTTGTCTAGCTCGTCAATGAGCACATCTTCTGAGTTCATGGTAGATCTTGAGTTGCAGGGTTTAGCCTGTGAGGCAAAAAGAGGAAAACCGCTGGGGGAAGAGATGCCAGAGTGTGTTGAGCTGAGAGCCAACTGTCCTAGTCCATGAACAGTTGAATCTGGGAGAGGGATTTGGAGGGTAGTAGACACAAGGACCATGATCGCCAAGTAAGGATCTACATTTGAAGGAGGGCGTTGATCCACATAATGACCAGCTTTTAAGATCAGTGTTTTAGAGGGCACGACCAACGTCGGCTCTTTTGATCCCCCAACGCCAACTTCAAACCCTAGACTGCGACTGCTCACACAGCCCTTCGAATATGCGAGGAGGTGTAATAAGTGTGCAGATTCCAGCAGCTCTAGATGCAACTGTATACAGGATAGTCCTCCACCAGGGTTTCTGGTTTCTGAGGTTGAGTACTTCATGTTGCAGCGTGCTCCTGCCCCTCCAACAGCTGTTGGATCAAAGGAAACTGATAAGCCTTCCTCTTCTGACAACCTTAGCAAGATGAAGCGGCTCATCCAAAGTTGGTCTGCCAGATCAACGCCAAGGAGAGGTCCCAACTTGTATGACCAGAGGCGGGCAGCTGGTGAAGTGCGTTGTGATGTCTCAGTGATTTTGATTCCAGCATGCAGACAAGCTTGCAAGTGTCTCTCAGCCAAGTGACGCCCAGATGCATACGTCTTGAGCTTGTTTGCTTCTGCAAGGGGAATTGTGGTGATTTTGACAATTGAGACGAGGTCTTTGGTCCCTCTTCCAATCTATGCGAGAACTCTTAAACATTATTTCGAAAAAGTCGGAAGACGTACCTGAGAGACCTGGCACAGACATGTAAGGCTTGCATGGGTCCGGAAGATGTGCGTAGGGCCAGGCAGGCGTCGATGATGGCACAGTCGAAGAGGCAAGGATACAGTATTCTTGCTCAGCAGCAAAAATTGGAAGATGGGCACTTGCTTGGTTTAAAGTCTCCTCGCAAGGAGCTCTGCTGTTGCTGTTTGACGGCTCAAGTGTGCACGAAGAATTCTGATTTCTGAGAGAAGAATTCACCTGAAATAATAATGAATTTGTCATTGAAAACAAAGAAAGAATTGAAGGAGTAGAGGCAACATTTTTCTTTGAACTTGGGCACGATGGTGAGGGCACTTACGTTTGTTTTAAAAGAGTCACAGAGGACAAGCAGATGGTCTCCAGCACGGAAGGGATCCCTGAACAGTTTTCGAGGTTTCAAGAACACTTCCTGACCCTCTGGATGTTGGTCGTAAGATCTGCAGTCAGCATTTGACACAGTCAGAGTTAATCAAAGAAAAAATTGTGCGAGGAGTCACCCACCCTCCGTCGACGGCAATCATCGGGACATCGTCCACAGAGGAAGGCCTAGTGTCAAATACACGAGACTTGCTTCTTAAGTCAGAACCAGACGACCCCAGCCATACATACTCAACCAGGATCTAATATGTAGAAAATGCACACAAGTGAAGATACGATTAGGCTTTCAGAGAGGAGCCACAAAAATACCTTATTTTCATAACAAAATAATGAGGATGTCATTAGGCTTGAGACTGCGCTGTTGGTCCCTAAGCTTGCATGACTGAGAAGTCCTTTATGCTCGTACATGGTCAATGTGAGAGACAGTGCCAATATATAGGTAAAGTAGTGTAGATGCCTGCTCGGACAACTTGTGCACGTCAGCTGACTACCAGCGAATAGATTGGGCCTAGCATAACTGTTTTCCAACGGATTATCCAGTACATTTGTAGCGTGAGGCTGTTTTCAGAGCGTAAAGTACAAAAAGAAGTACAATAGCAATGAGAGGCGCAGAAGGTTGGTAATGCAATTTTTCAGGAAACGTAGCCTTTTGCGGGTAATCTTTCCTGATAATAATTTAATGCCTACAGTTAGGCCACAGCCGTTCCGAGGCAATGCGAATCAAGGGTGTGTTTAGAGGCAGTTTTGCTGACGTGCTGGGACAGGAGTTAGGACTTGAGAGAGGCATTAAGATCTAAAACTGCTGCATCTATTTATGTATTGAACTCATTTCTTTAAAAACATAGTGGTTTATTTATTTGCAGCGGCAATAAAGTTTCTGACCCAGTTGAAAGGGCGCGTAAAGGATACAGAAACAGTTGGAGCAGGTGTGTGACAAATACAACTGATCTGATGAACTTTTTATAGTTGTAGAATAGTTGATTTAAAAGCTGGTTCCTATAAGTTTTGTGCAGACATCACAGATGCATAATTTTGTCTTGCATGATCTAGCTTTTCCAGTTACAGCTTGAAGGATCGCATGATCAACAATCCACCGTTCGCCTGTGCTGTTTTATATCAATTATTATACATACCATACTCATGGCCTGAGAAGCTGATGACTGCGAAGTTAAAGTGTTAATCTATATGTTCTTCCTCTCAAATGTGACAACCTTGATAAACAACATAGATAATCAGACTGTCTTGATCTTGCACAACCAACAAAACTTGAACCAGCAGATTCCTACTCTGCAGGTACCAGGTAGACCTAAGAAAACAAGTGGTTTGGGAGCAGCCTTTCAGGAATGAGGCTTCTGTTGCCATTATAGGTGGAGGTCTGTCTGGACTGTGTTGTGCTTTAGAGCTGGCTAAGCAGGTGGATTAAATTATGCCATAATTCAAGTCACGATGAGAATCATGTGGTGTCATGTCATATCACGTAATGATGAAAATCAAGTGCCTTTGTAAGCATACCACTCAAGTGTAAATCAGTTGTTCAGTTAAACTGAGAGGCAGTTCCATTTAGGTGCATATCAGCCTAGTTAGCCTGAGTGCCTCTGATGAAGTGCATACAAGACAGGCGCACTTCAGGGCTGCTTTAACAGATGTGAAGATACCAACATGAGGTTTATAGAGTCTTGAGGAGTATTAGGGTTAGGGTTTAGGAGTGTTGAGTAGATTTCAGGAATGCTGTGAAGCTGCCACTTCCTATGTGTTGCTGCCACTGCCTCTTCCTACGTGTTGCTTCAGAAAAGTGTGGCAACTTAATGTGCCTTCACACACTCTTCACTATTGTCATACATGACGCTTTAGTCAAGTTCCCACTCTCTCGCAAACTCTCAATTTCACAGGGTATGCGAAGCACAGTCTTTGACACAGGTCAACACAGTTGTGGTGGTCGGCTCGCAACTCGAAACACCAAAGATGGAAGCATCCGAAAGTCTTTCCTTCAAGATGAAGCTTACTCAATGTCTGGGCTGTACTTTGATCATGGAGGTAGATAGTTGGTTGGTATGGAACAAATCCTTGTGAATGTACTGGTAGTGGCCATTCATGTTGTAGCTGATGTTGCTGGCAGTGGCCATTCATGTTGTAGCTGATGTTGCTGGCAGTGGCCATTCATGTTGTAGCTGATGTTGCTGGCAGTGGCCATTCATGTTGTAGCTGATGTTGCTGGCAGTGGCCATTCATGTTGTAGCTGATGTTGCTGGCAGTGGCCATTCATGTTGTAGCTGATGTTGCTNAAGTGGCCATTCATGTTGTAGCTGATGTTGCTGGAAGTGGCCATTCATGTTGTAGCTGATGTTGCTGGCAGTGGTCATTCATGTTGTAGCTGATGTTGCTGGCAGTGGTCATTCATGTTGTAGCTGATGTTGCTGGCAGTGGCCATTCATGTTGTAGCTGATGTTGCTGGCAGTGGTCATTCATGTTCGAAGTGCTGCTGATGTTGCTGTCATTGTGCTAAGCATGTTCTAAGTGCTGCTTATGTTGCTGTCAATACGCAGCCCAGTACTTCTCCGCCTCAGACAGCAGATTTGTCTCTCTCGTGAATGAGTGGTTAGCTGAGGGTGTCATCAAGGAGTGGGTGGGGCCAGTAGGTACACTCATGCCAGGGGGCAGCTTTCAATCCTCGACTAGTAGCAAGGGAGCTCGGTATGTGGCAGTACAGGGTATGAGGAGCCTGGCGCAGCACTTGGAGCACCAGCTAAGCAAGCAATACAGCAACCTGGTGCAGGTGGGCAGGAAGTACATGCGGTACCATGCAGTGAACCTCTAGTTCACTTGGTTATCAGATGCTCTGTGCCATCTGCCATCTGCCTCGTACCTGAGTCTTGTAACATGATCTCACGTTGCAGATTTGCAACATCACTAGTATAGTATTATCAAACACCTACCTTAATTTCTCAGCCTGTCACTCATACATTACTCTGGGGACATGAAAAGAAATCCCATCATAGTTCAAGCTGTGTGTGTCAGTGACCTACACTCTTATGCCTTGAGTTCAAGCTGTGTGTGTCAGTGACCTACACTCTTATGTCTTGAGTTCAAGCTATGTGTGTCAGTGACCTACACTCTTATGCCTTGAGTTCAAGCTATGTGTGTCAGTGACCTACACTCTTATGCCTTGAGTTCAAGCTGTGTGTGTCAGTGACCTACACTCTTATGCCTTGAGTTCAAGCTATGTGTGTCAGTGACCTACACTCTTATGCCTTGAGTTCAAGTTGTGTGTGTCAGTGACCTACACTCTTATGCCTTGAGTTCAAGTTGTGTGTGTCAGTGACCTACACTCTTCTGCCTTGAGTTGCAGCTTTGTGAAGAGACCACGCATCATGAACACACAGCTCCTGTCTTGACACCTGCTATGCCATGTGGCCATACAGGTGCGACGACCCATGTGGGTGGGCAAGATGGAGAGCATTGACAACCAAGGGTGGAGACTGATGGGCGAAGGGAAAAGCTTAGGCATATACGACGCAGTAGTTATTGCACACAATGGGAAATGCGCTAACAGGTGGGTTTGAGATCCAAGTAAGTGCTAAAAGGTGGGTTAGAGATCCAAGTAAGTGCTAACAGGTGGGTTAGAGATCCAAGTAAGTGCTAACAGGTGGGTTAGAGATCCAAGTAAGGGTTTGGGTATTTTGAAGGTGTTCTGTGATATAGGCTGTACAAAGACTGCGGCTCAAAAGAAGCTCCTTTGAATTTCGCCTTCAGAGTTAAGTAACGTTGTCACTGTTCATGGTAAAAAAGTTAGGTAAAATTTGGAGGTCCATAACTCATTTGATTGGAATTACACTCCCCTGCTAATCCGGCTAACTAAGTTCACACTTCCATACCAACATGTTACACCATGTCCTGGCACAAAGTGAGAGCTGCAATCAGTGTTTACACATGGAAGCGTGGAAGTGTGGAAGTTAAGTATGGCACACTCCAAATGAACTATCAGTCAGAGATACTCCTCAGAATATTCATAAATCTTATTAGTTCTGATAAGGGGTGCAATTATGATGAGGCTGAGGCATGGGCCTTAAAGATCTGTTAGGAAAGAGCAAGCTGAGTGGGCCTTTATGATCTGTTAGGAATGAGTAAACTGAGTGGGCTTTTATGATCTGTTAGGAAAGAGTAAACTGATCTCATCTGCCCTCCAAACAGCATAGTGCCACTTTCTTGTTGCAGCACTGGTTAAGGATTGGCTTTTGTGCTTTGCATATGTAGGCTTGGTTAAGGATTGGCTTTTGTGCTTTGCATATGTAGGCTTGATTAAGGATTGGCTTTTTTGCTTTGCATATGTAGGCTTGGTTAAGGATTGGCTTTTGTGCTTTGCATATGTAGGCTTGATTAAGGATTGGCTTTTGTGCTTTGCATATGTAGGCTTGATTAAGGATTGGCTTTTGTGCTTTGCATATGTAAAGGCTTATGGGACCCACTGGTGCCCCCCTGGTTGCTCAACAGCTGATGGGTCTGAGGCTGAGCGCAACCTGGGCTCTCATGGTAGCCTTCGACAGCCCGCTACCTGTCAAGTTTGAAGGTACTCACCAAGGCCTGCTTTGATCCTTTGCAATAGGCATGGCAAGACAAAAGGGTGATCAATGAAGTTCAAGCCAGGGTATCTTTGGTGTCCTACGAATTCGCTGATAAGGCTTAGGGTTTAGAATGATGTACACAAATCAAAGATCTTGGGTATGGGCATCCTATATGGGAATATTTTGTTTCTTTGCCTCCTCATTGCCTCCTCACCCGGCAGCCATGCTGCTGAGGTAGAGGTAATCATTCTGGCCGTGCTCTTGCATGGCATTAAAGCATGGAGCCAGGCTATAGCATAGCGGAAAACACAATTTTGTCAAGTTCTGCATGCCCTCGACACTTTGAATCATGACACTCAAGAAGTGTGCAAGAACATGCTATGATGCCCAGATGCTGAAATCATATGCCATTTTGAAATTCTTAAAAGCTTCTTGCTTAGCTTCTGCTCACATCCATGTACTCTGCACAACCAACACAGGAGCCACAGTGGTGGGTAGCAATGTCCTCAGCTGGGTGGCCAACAACACAGCCAAACTAGACTTAAAGCATGCTCCTAGCAGCATCTCTTGCTGGTAAGGAAGGAAGGACAACACATATGCAAATTCAAAAAAGTTCAGGGGAGCATACAAAAACTAGTGTGACTACAGAGACATATGAGTGACAGATGTCATGGAGAACGTATTTCGCAGGTTTCTGTTACTCCAGGCAAAAAGTCGTGCGCCTGTACAGACCTAGGACAGGCCCTTCTAACTTGACAGTGCAACTTTGTTCATCCTTCCTCTTGGGATGTGCAGGACTATGACGAGTACAAATGAGTACGCTCAAGCTAACAAGGTACCTCAAGAGGCTGTGCCCTCAGAGGTTCAAGATAAGGTGTGGATGTGTGGAAGCAATCTGATGCCTGTCACCATCACTCGATTTGTTTTGTGAATGTATTTTATTTGTGCGTTATTTGTACTTTAATTGTGTGGCTCACCTCCTGTCCTCTGTACAACCCAAGTACAATCACTTAAATGTCAATCAATGCAGTCCGTGAAGTCAACCCTACTCTCAAATGCCAAAATAACATGACCCATATTGGAAGAGAATCCCTCCCATAAACATTCCATGATACTCTCAGCTTTTTTTTCTATCCATTTTCTGTATTTATTGTTGTATGAAACAGCACAACCTTTGCAACCTTATTCATCTATGTGCAATACAGATCACCTCAGAGATGCTGGATGCATTTGCTGCTGCCATTGGGGTCAAGAGAGCTGACATTCCAAAACCCATCTTCTATCAATGTCAACTGGTAAGACAGGATTGCTCAAGCACTGACTGGACCAAGGCTCAGGGGAAATTGGATGTACATGACTCTCAGGGCCACTATAGGTGTTAAGTATTGTTACAAGTTGTCTAAATTGGATGTACATGACTCTCAGGGCCACTATAGGTGTTAAGTATTGTTACAAGTTGTCTAAATTGGATGTACATGACTCTTAGGGCCACTATAGGTGTTAAGTATTGTTACAAGTTGTCTAAATTGGATGTACATGATTCTTAGGGCCACTATAGGTGTTAAGTATTGTTACAAGTTGTCTAAATTGGATGTACATGACTCTTAGGGCCACTATAGGTGTTAAGTATTGTTACAAGTTGTCTAAATTGGATGTACATGACTCTTAGGGCCACTATAGGTGTTAAGTATTGTTACAAGTTGTCTTGTTAGTGAAAGCAAATTATTGCATTGTACTCATCTGACTCATATGCTCATTGCTCAGTGGGGCGCTGCCCTTCCTTTGAACACGCCCTCAGTGGAATGCATTTTTGATGCCCAATCCCGAGTGGGTGTTGCGGGGGATTGGTGTTCAGGCAGCAACATGCAGGCAGCTGCCATTAGTGGGATCAGCCTGGCTGGCAGGATTGCTGCGCTGCGGGGGCGGGGGGGGTCTGATGTACAGGACTTGAGTTTGGGGTTGACATCACCTTTTACTCAACTTATGCCGCAGAAACGCCATGTGACAGCACATATGCAGAATCACAGAAGTTGATGGGTCAAAGAAGCCTATTTTTATCAGGACTGTGCTGGTGTCTGAACTCCAATGGTTGTGTAATTAAGCTTTTAGCTAGGTATGGATAGTTATTCATACCTAAAGGATTAAAGAAATTCTAAACTTATGAAGTATATGGAAATTTAGCAATATGACCCTTCTTTTACCGTTCTTTGAGTGAATGCACATTTTTGTTTTATAAGAATTACATTTCCATTTCTTTATGAGGGGAGCTTGAGTATTTATTTATGCCTTCTTTTTGTTATACGTGCCTAGCATTACCTATCTGTTGTACAAAAATAACACTGGTTAAGCACTCCCACTTCGTTCCTCTATTTCTACAGACGCTGCTGGTTTGCCAGAAATATTCCGATGAGGCTGAGTTCGAGCTGATGATTTGCGAGTTGGCAGCTGATACCCATTGCCCCTCTTGCGTCTGGTTGAGGGCAGCATCCATGTGCACCACCAGAAGCGGCCACCGACGTCAAACACCTCACAGAAATTCCCTGTCATCCCCAGGTTGTAAGGATTGCTGCATCACAGAAGCAAGGTGTCAGTCATATAAGAGGATCAGTAGAGGCAGCTGTGCGGAAGTTGACAAGGCTGAGCAGAGGAGGCTGGTGAATGCAGTTCCTGCTTAATGTATTGATGCATAATCTCACTTTCTCCAGTTGACTTTTCCCGGTACTGTAATTGACAGTGCCTCTATAGTCCCATAGCCAGACACAATTAGCCACACATGCCAACCCAACAGAGCTGACAAGCCAATGAACACTGAGCCGGACTGCGGTGCATTATAGTTGTTAGGAAGAGACATTCCGAGCTTGTGTCGCTTGTGTTTGTATGTGACCCAAGAATCCATTGTGTAGGAAGCTGGAAGCTTATTCAGGTGCACATAATTCCACTTCTCGCATTTCAAAGCGAAGGTTCCAGGCACAAAGCTGCTCTCAATGCGTGCATGGACTACATACATGCAGGTCCCTAGATAACAGAGCAACACAGTTTAACATTTCGCACCAAGATCATGAATATGAAGGTCACTTGGAAGTGCTCCACTATCTGGTCCAACGTGGCTTTAGATCCAGCAGAGGAGCGCAAGGCTATGCAGGTCATAATTGCTGAGTACACACTACCCACCCACATGTAGAAAATGTAGAGGAAGAAGTACCGATAGTTCTGGAAGCCTGGAGAGGAAGAAGTACCGATAGTTCTGGAAGCCTGGTCAGGAAAAGCAGTCACAAGGTATGGATAACACACAGCGAGACTGTATTTGCATCACTGGAAGGACCATGATAAGAAGTTGAGAAGTTTCAACAGGTTTGGACCTCTCCCATGTTGTTGAAGGGAAGTATACCATGAAGGCTGGGTTGGGATGGACTTTCTTTGAAATAAAAAATGAGGTACTCTTTAGGATGCTTTGAAGTGACCACTTCACCTAATTACCACTCAGTACTTGCAGAATTAAAGCCTAGGGCTCACCATCCCCTGCTGCCAAATGTAAGTAGATTACAAGGCGCTATATATCTGATGAACCACTCACCCACACAGTTACTCATCCACACGCAGTGATGGTCCTGAGACAAGAGTAGACATGAACAGCAGATCATAAAGGCGCTAAGGGTCAAGAACCAAATGCTGTAATGTGGTGATACAGAATGCATCTGCCTCCGTGGAGGTGTCGTACATCATATATACAAAGAGATCAGAGGTTGCTCCCTATTCTCATGCCCAAAAAGTATATCTTCAAACATTTACAGGCGGACTGTATTCAGATCCTTAGGTAAGATGACCTCACCATTTTCAATACACACTTGTTACAAATGCTGCAGTGATGTGACAGAGGTGGCTTCGCCCTGTCGCAAACGTTGCACCATCTCCACGCAGTCGTCATTGACAATCTCAGGTGCTGTTG
>BEGY01000066.1:115254-153674 GCA_002335675.1 Chlamydomonas eustigma | reverse complement strand
ACAGAAATAGTTGAGATAGAGTCTTCATGACAGAAATAGTTGAGATAGAGTCTTCATGACACGAATAGTTGAGATAGAGTCTTCATGACAGAAATAGTTGAGATAGAGTCTTCATGACAGAAATAGTTGAGATAGAGTCTTCATGACAGGAATAGTTGAGATAGAGTCTTCATGACAGAAATAGTTGAGATAGAGTCTTCATGACAGGAACAGTTGAGATAGAGTCTTCATGACAGAAATAGTTGAGATAGAGTCTTCATGACAGAAATAGTTGAGATAGAGTCTTCATGAGAGCAATAGTTGAGATAGAGTCTTCATGACAGAAATAGTTGAGATAGAGTCTTCATGACAGAAATAGTTGAGATAGAGTCTTCATGAGAGCAATAGTTGAGATAGAGTCTTCATGACAGGAATAGTTGAGATAGAGTCTTTATGACAGAAATAGTTGAGATAGAGAGCACAAATGCAAATCATGATGCCATGACCAATGTCATCAGATGATGCCTTGATGGGCACACTTGTTGACAGGTTGTAACCTATCCTCATTTATTACCTAAGCATGGAGCCTAACTGCTTGAGTTGCCAGGCAAGCAACCTACCTCCATGTGTTGCTGGGCATGTCCAGAGGTCGCAACACTTGTGTGGACTCACTACCATCACGTCTGCGGCCTGCCTCCAGGGCTACAGGGAATCGATCCTCTGGGTTGCAGCAGAAGTCTGCATGCAACAAGTTGAGCTATTATCTCAGCTGGATACATTGTTCATGTAATATTGATTGCATATTGCATGCAACAAGTTGAACAATCTTAGCTTAGGAATACCATTTCCTTCATGGAGGGAGAGAACCACAGCACTCAACATCTCAACAAGATACTGATGCAGGGCACAGCACCTAAACCCTACTGATGCAGGGCACAGGGAGGGATGTTTAAAAACAGCACATAATCATGGCTGGAGACACAACAGCTGCTACCGAGACCATGGCTGGAGACACAACAGCTGCTACCGAAACCATGGCTGGAGACACAACAGCTGCTACTGAAACCATGGCTGGAGACACAACAGCTGCTACCGAAACCATGGCTGGAGACACAACAGCTGCTACCGAAGCCATGTTTCGAAAAAGAAAAAACAATGTTCTTGACATCAGCACTCACCAACTACAACAATAGTGATGTCATCCACAAGCCCTTTCTTCTTAATGGCAGCATGCATAGCCATGTTGGCTGCCTGGCCTGCCGGCATCTTACGGATCTGAAATGTGGAATGAGGGTTTATGTTAAGGGTTTAGTCATATGGCCTAGCTACATTACAGCGACCTTTAATGGCCTTCAGCATAACCATGGGGACCTAGACCCACCAGTGCAATCGCAGCACAGTCAATCACAGACAGTCAATCGCAGCTTAGGTAATAACATGAAAATATAGTTTAGGAAAGAGGAGGTGATGATTTTATGGATTCACTCAAAGATTCTAGATTTTTGGCACTGATCATATAGATTCTTAGCAGTGTGGCCACATCTGGAGGCAAACAAAAACAAATTTTGGGCATCCCAAATGTGAGACCCCTAACAACTCACATTTGATATGGCGGTTTTGTGTTGTACCGCATCCCAGAGGCCGTCTGATGCGATGATGAGGCGGGCTCCATTGGGGGGGATGGTTACCTGACGCACCTCTGGCTCACCCAGGCAGAGCTGTATGCATCAGGAGTGCAATGAGGAGATGTGAGGGTATTGCATTATTATGAAGTTGAAGAAGAGATGGAAGGCTGTTGCATTTAATACGCCTAAAGCAGATGTCCCAAGTATTCCGCTCAGAAACATGCGCGTAGAAGAGATATGACGCTGATGCATAAGTAAGACACATAGGAGATGTGAGGGCGTGGAGGCTCAGTTTTTTGTTCAATGGGCCAAAGGGTGGATACTATGTGAGGCCATTCATAAGTTTGTGACTCATGCGCAAATGCCCCTGGCTCATAAGAAGTAAACCATATGACACTCAAACTGCTTTTGACTGAGATTCAGTCTCACAACACTCTGGGGATGCAGATTGTGAGTGATATCACACTTTTTCCATGTCCTGTGCCTCTTCCTCTGCCTTGTACTACACATACACCGTGAAAAAATGGGCCACATCACTCACATCTCCGGCAGCTGCATCCCCAATGCTTCGTGTCATCATGAGACCCCCAGGCCACACCCGCAAGGGGCCTGCCACAACTCCATCAATGTCCGATTGAGCAATGTGACCTGCAGCATGGCATAGCATGGCGTTAATAGAGATGCAGAGTTACTCTATCAGAGTAACCAGAGGTCAGCACAACCTCTATCAGAGTAACCATCAGAGTAACCAGAGGTCAGCACAACCTCTATCAGAGTAACCATCAGAGTAACCAGAGGTCAGCACAACCTCTATCAGAGTAACCATCAGAGTAACCAGAGGTCAGCGCAACCTCTATCAGAGTAACCATCAGAGTAACCAGAGGTCAGCACAACCTCTATCAGAGTAACCATCAGAGTAACCAGAGGTCAGCACAACCTCTATCAGAGTAACCATCAGAGTAACCAGAGGTCAGCACAACCTCTATCAGATGCCTAGCATGGCTGAAAAAGAATGGTGATGTTGTGGATACTGACACGGATAAAACACCACCACCTCCTATATTGTGGTCTCTTACATGACCTCAATGCATTTCGAAAGTAGAATCTGTCATGACCTGAATACCATGGTATGGTACAGTGTGGAATCTGTCATGACCTGAATACCATGGTATGGTACAGTGTGGAATCTGTCATGACCTGAATACCATGGTATGGTACAGTGTGGAATCTGTCATGACCTGAATACCATGGTATGGTACAGTGTGGAATCTGTCATGACCTGAATACCATGGTATGGTACAGTGTGGAATCTGTCATGACCTGAATACCATGGTATGGTACAGTGTGGAATCTGTCATAGCTTGAACATCCTCACCTCCAGCCTGCCTTACACGCTCTGCCTCTTCAGGACAATCAGACACTCTGTGGTTCCCGCTGATCTGAAGGATTTAAGGCAGTGGGCGTTGGTGACATGGGCATGACTGAAGATCACCATTCTCATGATTGGTGACATGGGCATGACTACAGATCACCATTCTCATGATTGGTGACATGACTACAGATCACCATTCTCATGATTGGTGCCCATCACAAATCACATTTCAACTGTAAAAGGCAGGATGGGAGGCAACTCTGCAACCTGTGCAGATCAAATGCGCCATCAACCAAGCAATAATTTGTGGTAAGGCTGCACTTATCGTGAATCACTTATCCATGAATCACTAATCCCACCTCATGTCTCATCCAGATAGTCTGAAGTGAATGCTATGAATCAAGACTGACAGTCCAACAAGGTGCATGAAATATGCATGTCAGCTTGATGAGGTAAGGAGAGCTTTTGATGTCAGCTTGATGAGGTAAGGAGAGCCTTTGATGTCAGCGCAAACAAAATCTGCATCTTAAATAGCGTGGATAGCACTAATCCTCTGGGCGACATCCAATTAATGAGACCTTTACCTGCAAGATCTCAGTCCCGGTATCCAGGAATGCCAAGCTGTCACCTACACTTGCGACCAGCAACGTCCAACCGACCGCAACCACAAGCGTGGCAGTTGTACCGCTTTCTTTGTACCGCTCCATACACACTTTGTTGGCCTCCACAAATCCAGCAAAGAGGGCCTGAAGAGGACCATGGTCATAGTCATGGTCAGAAAACGGATCTTGTCAAGGATCAGACTGAGTGCTTGGGAAGTATTAGAGGCTAACATTACGTACTTCTGGGACTCTTTCATCAGATGGGCAGCAGTTATTTTAAAGGGAGATCAATGGTCATAGCTCATAAAAGATCAATGGTCACAATTTGTCTCAGTCATTCTGGAAGCTGGAAAATTCCCCATATGCTCCAGCAAAAACAATATAAGGCATGGAAATTGAGATCCCTCTTTACTCAAAGAGCCCAGAGTAGTCGAGCACAAGCATGAGTATATTTCAGAAGTACTCTCAATGCAGATTCTTGCCTAGAAACCTTTCACGATAACCCCATGCTGAGGTTGCCTTCAAATTTGTGATGACACCATTTTGTTGTGCTTAACACATGACAAGAAAACCTTGAGCCCACCTTGGGGAACCTCTCAACCATAACATCTTGTACCGCAAGGCTGGCACGTTGCTCCTCCCCTAAGTCCACAGGAAGGTTGGCAGGGTCTAAGAGCACTGGCTCTGAACCTTTGCAGCGGTCCATATACTTCCCTACCAACTCCATCATGTTCTTGGATGCATAGTTGGCTGCTGCCTTACCGCCATGACCGTCAAACACCCCAAATGCAGAAAAAGGTGCAGAGCCTGATGTTGAAACAAAGGTGTGAAAAGTGTTATTGTCCAGGTGTTCTTCAGTTTTAAAGGAGTACCATTATGTGAAGGTAGCAGCATGCACTGAGATCAACAGCATGATGCTTGCAATGCATCAAGGGATTAAGAAACAAAAGGAGGTAAGAAAAGATATAGGTCCTTGGAAGTTACAGGAGCTGCTGCAACATCCCTCTATATCTCCTCATGCCCTCAGTCCAAGACTGACATATGCAATCTCACCATTGACGCTGGGCATTGACCATGTGTTTTGGGGTGACAACAGCGCCTTGTCCTCCCCCTTGTGATCATTCTTCGATGTAAAGAACTTGATGTGTGGGCCTGTAAGTGTGAAAGGATCTGGATCTGCAGCTTTTGTAGCTGACAGAGGTCCGAGTGAGCTGACTCCTGTGGGCTCAACTGAAAAGTCTTGGACAAGATCAACTGTCACAGGCTTACTGCCCGTGAATGCCGCTCTGGATGGAGTGGGAGGTGGGGAAGGCGTGGGCATAGATGCCCCTCTTGCCTCCCTTACAGGCGGGCTGTCAGGCTGGGGTGGGTCTGTTACAGCTGTCTTGATAGGCACTGCTGAGGTTGCAGGCTCGCCAGGAGCTTCCTGCCCTTTACTGGTAGGCACTGCAGTTGTCAGAGATTCAGCTTCCACAGCCTCATCATCATCTCCAGCTACCTGATTGTCAGCATCAGTCACTGCAGAGGAGGCTGCAGTGCCTTTCTTTTTCTTTCTTTTCTTCTTTTTTACGCCAGTGGCATCTGCCTCCTGATGACTCTCTGTCATCAAGAAATCCTCTAGCTTTGGAGCATCTGAGCACTCAGCTGTTATCCCCTCCGCCTTGGCAGCCTTCTTTTGAGACTTCTTGGCCTTCTTCCTTTCTTTCCGCAATGCCCTTCGGGTCTCCTCGTCCATACCTTCAGTCACAGCCTCGTCACTGCCAGAATCTAACGCCCCTTGCCCATGAGCCTCAGTTGCTGTGACAGAAGTTTCCACCACTTCCTCATCAGACAGTGCATCATGGAAGGTTTCATCAACATCATCATCTGGAAGCACTGCCTTTTGCGACTTGACCAATCTGCACCAATACGAAGAGGATTATACGAATAAGGGTAAATTTGAATCACTTTGGAATATTGAAGAGTGCTGGAAGAGTGTCCACATGTAAGCAGATATAATAATGTGTAGGGCTCTCATCTCTATCTGTGTCTTCAGTCACATGCGTAAGCAGGGCTGTGAATCTGCTTTTCATAATTGGTTTGTATGTCTTTGGCAAAGAAACCATATTGACTACATCAGTGATCTCACACCTGATGGTGTATCTTCTCTTAGCTTTCTTGTAACGAGCTTGTGCGTCCTCTGGGAGTGCGAAGCCTAGGTAGATTTCCAGACATGCAAGTTGAGCGGCACAGATTGTCACCTCAGTAAAATAAGGAAACTGACTCACCCTTTATAATTATTTTTCCATGTGAGATTTTTGAGTCGGCGCTGTCAAGATGAACAGATACACACCCATCGCTGGTAGAAGAGAAGGACAGCTCGACATACCTACATCAGCGCACAAATATAAAAATTCAAGAAGAAACGTTTGATCAAGCAATAGTATGCTTATGATAATTCGACCAAATAAGTGTGTATTTTACAAGATCACGATGCTCACGCTGGTTCGAGCCCATCCTTGAGATATACATGCAGATAGTGCTCATTCTCCTCTGAAAGAATTTCATGTTGTATTATCTCGGATCTGGCCATGCCAATAAGAGTATTGTTCTTTAATTGCTTAAGTAACCCTTTTATATTCACTTATAGTTGATTCCAGGACGCACTAAGATGATCTGCTGGAAGCCCCCACGATTCATCAGTCAGCCACCTTCAGCTACATCTATAACATAACTTTGCACCAGCGCCGCGCTGCATTGTTGAAGCATGAACTGTCATCTCATTCAGAATTATTTCAACTGCACATCCCGACACTCGACAAAATGCGCAAGTTTACCTCTGAGCAAAGTTACGTCCCTAATCTTACAAAATAGAGGTAGAGCATCAGCAGAACCTGAACCGTCTCAAAATTTAGAACAGGTATAATTTCACGCTTTATGACAGAATTCACTGTGTGTTCTGAGTTAATGAGATGCTCAAATCTTGATCAGTATGATAGCTCAGCACCCATCAAGTTGCGAAGCCGTGATTTTCAGCTTGTTGAAACGCCAGGACAGCTGCAGGATATGCTAAAAGCATTGTCTGGTGCTCACACAGTAGCCATGGATTGTGAGGGTGTAAATTTGGGCCACACAGGCAAGCTGTGTTTACTGCAGCTTGCAGCTCGCAAGAGCAGTCACGCAGGAGCTTCTAGCAGTGGTACTAAAATCCCTCTCGTCCAAGGCAAGACAGATGCCCTGAAACCAGCGTCCACTCCCCCAGTCATACCAGCAACACGCTCCGCTGCATCAGCTGTCTCGAACACTCCTGTGCTGAAAAAAGGGTCACAGTTGCAGCTCTTCATTGTGGATATTCACAAGCTTCAGGTGAGCTCACCTTCCTCACCAAAAGTCAGGGCTTCACCACTGTAACTCTGTGCGCATTCCACACATGAAGTGATTTCTTCTACTGCTAGCATTTTTTTAAATGAAAAGGCAACATTCCAATTTATACAAATGGTGGCTGAACCATATTGGAGATGCTGCTATGCCGAAGCGCGCTTTGGTATTGCTTTTCTGCAGCTACTTCCCATACCTTGAGTGGCATGCTCCCAACCATCATCTTCTGCCTACCACCATCCTCTGGCTGCTATTTGCATAGATATCTGTCACCTTAAAATCTTAATACTGCAGATATAACTGATATACCCATCGTGACTGCCCTCTTCTCTGCTGCATCCCATGCTGAACATATTCTTCCTTAATCGCATTTATTCCAATCTCATCTTGCCTGTGATTCCTCTCTGCGTACCTGACTCATGCAGTGGCGCGCCTTCCACTACCGGTTGGACCCTACAGACCCTTCCTCACTCACATTGAAGTCACTGTTGGAGTCATCGAATTACACCAAGCTCGTGTATGATGTCAGAAGCGATGCCTCTAACCTTCTCCAACAGTTTGATGTGAGGTTGAGGAGCATGTACGATCTCCAGGTGAGAAGCTTCACTACTAAAATTATAGCTTAGAATGAGTGTCCTGGGTAACTGCTTTTTGCTTTGATTGCATAACATGCAGAAGTATGAATCCTATATCAGGGGAATGTCTTGAAGAGTAATTTGGTACAGCTACTTACATAACACATTTCTGGAATGAAGCGTTACACGTAATTTCATTTTGCAGTTGGCTGAAGTAGCAGTTCGGCAAATGAGGGGAGTGCCTGCAAAATGGGTTCTACCTTTAGAGAAGAGTCTTAGCAATTGGCTCCCTCGCTCCTCTGCGTTGGAGCAAGATATGCTGCATGGGCATTATATTTCTAAGCACTATCATCAGGGGAATAGAATGGAGGTGTGTAGTGCTTGTGTGAGTCTAAGCACTATCATCAGGGGAATAGAATGGAGGTGTGTAGTGCTTGTGTGAGTCTAAGCACTATCATCAGGGGAATAGAATGGAGGTGTGTAGTGCTTGTGTGAGTCTAAGCACTATCATCAGGGGAATAGAATGGAGGTGTGTAGTGCTTGTGTGAGTCTGCGTTACTTGCAGATAATTGACAGAATTGAGTTGCAGATCTGACATTGCAGGTGAGTGCAAGTATCTGTATACAAGAGAGTGAGATAGTTCACGATGAAAGCAGAATGTAGAAGAGGGTTTGCAAGCTTATCTCCGCGATCTCTGAAGTGATTTCCGTCATAGTCATCTTAATTAGCTCTCATGCGCTCAGCACATGCTCTCTCCTCCTTCCTTCATGTTTTGTAGGTATGGCAGGAGCGCCCCTTGAAAGAGGAATTACTGCACTACGCCGCAGCAGACGTGCGATACTTGCATCTCTTGCAGGATGTCTTAGACAAAATTCTACCTCCACCACTTGTCCAGAAGGCAGGTTCATGAATGGACATCCTCTATACCATGAAAATTCTCTCTTTTTAGACCTACCAGCACATAAGAGCTGAGTGTGTGGTTTATGCGAACGTGACTGACTGAAGCCATAAAGATGTGATTGACACTTTCCTCAGGTTTACAGTGCTACTATTTCTCGCATCCGGACTGGAAACTTGCCGGGACTGTCCAGGTCCTCTGCTCCTGATATTGTGCGGCCTTCTGATGTACGACAGCTGACTGAGCAGCTGAGGCAGCGTGAGGTTGAAAAGAGAGGAGAGCTACAGAGATGATTCACCCTCTGCTTTAAGCTTTGCCATTTCACAGCTCATTCATTCGAGTCCAGCTAGAAGCATGTTTAGTGCTGCTGGTTGAGTGTTCTCTCACCTGCTAGCCTATTCTTATAGGTATTTGAGCCTGAAATCTGTAACAGCTCTTCTATAGGTAGCAGAAAACATTAAAAGAGTTCGTTGTTTCAGCAAGTCACGTATTGATGCATGCCGACTCTGATGCTCCATGAAGAGATCGTACTTCCACTATTATTGTTCTTAGTGCCCAGCCAAGAATTACTTCATACTACATATTACATCAAATCTTGACACCACCATCAGTCACAATTACTACACACATGAGGAAACCATTCCTGCACACAAATATTGTAAATGATTACTTCAGAATGGACAATGTTTTGGAGGCACAGCAAGAGGGGTATCTGAGAAAGGGTTGCGTGTCTACAATGTCTTTGGTGCACCCCTTTCGCAAGTAGTACTGCTACAAGATGTGGACGAATTATGTCCATGCAAGTACTGTTCACTTTTCTTTGTCTTTCAAGGCATGATACCTACTTCTGAATTCCTTCTCGAGACTTAAGGAATACACAAAGCGGACACAGAGGGAACCTCTAAGAGCCTGTTGATCTGACAGCGCATAACAGCATGAGCAGGCCGAGGATAACATGAACTTATTCCTTAAGCCTCTGATAACTCTCTGCGCTATTCTTGCTGGTCCTTGTCGTATAAGGTTCTCAACAGATGAGCGATGCTGGTCCTTGTCGTATAAGGTTCTCAACAGATGAGCGACACCCTCTTGTATGTGTCATGACCATCATGGCACAGCTTCTTTACTAAAGTAGCAGATGTTGAAGCTGCCAGGCACTTGATTAAAGAAGGCGCAAGACACTTGATTAAAGAAGCAGATGCAAGGCACTTAAAGTTATTGAAATCTGACACTCGATTATCTCCTATCAAGGCTGGTGCATATTGAAGTGCTTCACGATGACCGTATTATGTCTGTGCGTGATGATGTAAGAATTACAAGATATGTGAGGACGAAGTCTAAATTAATGTCTGTACATAACAGTTGCCCTTCAGCAAAGTGTCTCATCAAAATCATCGTCTAAATTAATGTCTGTACATAACAGTTGCCCTTAAGCAAAGTGTCTCATCAAAATCATCATCTAAATTAATGCCTGTACATAACAGTTGCCATTCAGCAAAGTGTCTCAGCTGCTCTTTTGAACACCAAAGTAAAATTGTTCGCAGGCATGCTAATGATTTCAACTTTTACTAAGCCTTTTGCTACAGCCATGCGCGTGATGTCCTCAATGTCCCGATAGCCCCATTCTGAGTTGCGTGATCTAAGATCTGCATCAAAGGCTTCATTGGATTCAGACGTATGTTTACCCCCGTCCACTGTAAAAGGTCCATATCTGAGAAAAGGGGATTCTCAAGTCACAGACTGTGCATTGAGAAAGACAGCTAAGCATAGAGATGGAGGAAATTTTCTCAAGCATCACCTTCCCTAACGATCTCGCAAGCATCTAAGTGTATGAAGATAACTCATAGCAGGTCACAGCTGTTTGGTATTGCTAGAGCCTAAATAACATCTCAGTTGTGAAGAGAGGTACAGTTTATAAAGAAGGTAGATTGCATGCTGAATTCTTACATAAAGAGCAATCCTTCTCCTGCTTCCAAGTATCGTCCTGAATGGTTGCATCATGAATGCATGAGTTGTTTGTTCAGCCGACTGGATCTTGCAATTGAAAAAACTTTGCTGTGTACGAAAAGTCCTACATGTTACTCCTAGCAGCTCTGACATGCAAATGCATACTTGCGCAGCTCATGCACTATGATTTCTGAAAAATATGCCATCATTCAAACAAGGAGAACATTGTAGGTTTTGACCTGCAGTAGAAACTGTCCTCTAAAATTCTGGGCTGCTTAAAACATTTATGTTATGAAATGCATTAGTGATCTATCATACTTTCAATGCTACATAAACAGGAATGACTCACCGGCAGCTTGAATCAAACCAGTTGTGGCAGCTAAGGGTGAAATATGAGTCATGTTGATGCATACTAGGGCTCTCAGGGTGGACGAGTGAGTCCCAAGGAGAGCTTCCCATTGTTCTTCATTGGATGCATCCAGCGTCGCAGGTGGCAGCAGTACATTGCTTAACCTTCGTTTCAGGCAGCGTCAAGGTCAAAGTGAGACCTGTCAATCAAAGCATCAAGGAGCCTACGCAATGAGTCTAGCAACCAAGCTGTGGCTTCTGCACATGCATTTCATCATTTACAGCACAACGTGAAAGGTGCATAGTTCGTACCCAGCACTGTGAGCAATAACGCTGTCAAAAAGCTGTGATGTGAGATCAGTCGGCCTAAATGTAAGGTGAGGCAATGACGCTGCGAAAAGTGCTGTATGTTCTCCTGTGCCACATGCCACCTCGAGAACGCTGGTACAAGCAGTTTTATTTACTAGGTATTTTTCAAGGACATCGCAGACGTGTTGCTTATTTCTTTGAGCTGCAGGAGCAAATATTCTTTTGTCCTCAGATGAGCCCGAGTACTCCTCCATGGTATTTCCCAGTCGCATTTTCATCATGGCCCTAATCTTTGAACAGGATGGGACCACGTTTAATTTGTTCATATGTCCATCAAAGCGGCTATCTCAATACTGCCACATTGTCCGTACCTCAAGGTTTTGTGATAAAAACCTGATGACGAAGTTATCTATAACACCGAGATCTCAAATTTGATTAATTTATTACAAAAATGAGTCAGCACTCAATGCCTGAAACTTACATAATTTAGTATTTGTGTAAAGAAGATGGCATGACAGGCCCTGAAAACAAGATACAACATAGAGGATTTCAAGACATAGAAAACAAAGCACACCCCATCATAAAGAAGATAACTCCCTATTTGCCGGGGTACCTACCTACCCAGGAAAGCATTAGGTAAGCTTGAAAGTGAATTAAAAGATGCAAGATTATTTTGCAGCAAGGCAGCGTTTGGATAGCAACAGCTGGATGAGTCAGAGTGCAACTGAAACTGTCTTGCAAAGCTTGCACAAAAGGGAGTCCAGGCACCAACAGGATGCTTATTATCCTTCAAGGCATGGGCATAGTGGCTGTCAAACCATTAGAGCTCATGCCAGGCACACCCTCAGACCCTAGGAAGTCATGGGAAGCCACAGCCGACCCTACCGTCCCCTCATAGTCCTTGTTTAGAGCCTGCACTGAAGCATCATCCACCCCACTATTCCCTGTCCAAGGATTCATACCACCACACTGCTCTCTACTTGCATCACCATCACCAGAACCTGAACCCTTGCTGCAGGTGCCGCCAATCTGTGCCTCCACCCTGAGATCAAGAGGAGTTAATGTGTGGGCCCCAGACACAACATGAGAGGTGCCCGAGGCATGGGCAATGGCCTTGGGAGCCATGACATCTTCTGGAGTGCCGAATGATAACGGAGCCTTCAGCACAATCTTCCTGCACTGCTCTACACCTACAGGAAGCTCCGGAGCCAATGAGGTCACAAGCGTACTAGGCATGAGCTGTGGGGCTGCAATGTGCGCTACATCCAACACAGTGTTCCCTGAAGACCTCTTCTCTCCACCCTCTCCATGCAAGGCTCGGTTACTGGCTCCAGCTGCCTGCTGGCTTCTGCTCCTCCCGCTGGCTTCTCTACCGCCCCTGCTGTTGCTGCTCTGTTGGTTGCTGGAGTCCTCCCCTTTCTTTGAGGATGCAGTGGGCTTGGCTCTAACAGCTTGACTCCTGTTGGGATCCTTTTCCAGAGCAGCGCCCTCTTTGTACCTCAGTCCACAAGCATTGCACAGGTTAGCAAGCTCCACTTTACCATTAGGTGGGGGAGATCCAGGGTTTGGCTGTAAGGCCCAGCCCTTGCGCCACACTGGTGAGGTGCCGAGTCCACAATTCGCACAGCTGTGAAAACAATGATAAATTATTAGGAGGCCGAAGACAGAAGAGGTGACAAGTGAGCATTGCTAGTCAATTACATGGACTGGAGACTACACAAAAAGTACTTAACATAATCCTGAAGACACATACTACTGAAAAAGATACAATTAGTGAATATCCCAAGAAAGCTGAAACACAGATCTGGGGAAAGAAAGCATAAAGCACCTTAACATCTGCAATGAAGGTACAAAGCAGCATCTTCATACTTCCTTTCAATACTTTCTTAAATCACAACCCATGCCTTATGTTGTCTCGTATTTTATCATGCATGTGCCACACTATTGACACCTGTTCACCCATTGTGGGTGATATCATGCATGTGTCACACTATTGACACCTGTTCACCCATTGTGGGTGATATCATGCATGTGCCACACTATTCACACCTGTTCACCCATTGTGGGTGATATCATGCATGTGCCACACTATTCACACCTGTTCACCCATTGTGGGTGATATCATGCATGTGCCACACTATTCACACCTGTTCACCCATTGTGGGTGATATCCCCTGTACACTGGGACACCCTCTAGCACCGAACCAGGAGTTGCTCTCGCTTTAGCAGCCTCACGCGTTTCACCTAACAAAAGTGGAAAAGTCCGTAAGCCGTAAGCCACATCTTGCAAGGATTAGGGCCAAAGCCTAAGACTGTTATGGAGACAAATGTGACAAAAGGGTGTGATGCATGACAGGACAGGGAGATAGTCATTACTTTTCAGTGATGGAAAGGGTGTGATGCATGACAGAGCAGTGAGATAGTCATTACTTTTAAGTGATGGAAAGGGTGTGATGCATGACAGAGCAGTGAGATAGTCATTACTTTTAAGTGATGGAAAGGGTGTGATGCATGACAGAGCAGTGAGGTAGTCATTACTTTTAAGTGATGGAAAGGGTGTGATGCATGACAGAGCAGTGAGATAGTCATTACTTTTAAGTGATGGAAAGGGTGTGATGCATGACAGAGCAGGGAGATAGTCATTACTTTTAAGTGATTGAAAGCAGCGAAGCTGAAAAACCTTCTTATTCATGAGGAGGAAAGCAGAACAGACAAAGGCATGGATGAGAAAGGTCTGATGAGGAGAAGAATGTAAGAAAAGTGATGTTATGTGCAAGGGAAGCAACCAGTCAGCAATTTAGGAGAAAGATACAGGTCCTGAGTAGGTGCTTAGGTTTAGGGTTTAGGTCAGCAAGCACTGACTGAGACTGTGAAATAAAGGGCACTGCACGCTCACCAGAAACAGCGGCGATGATGCGTGAAGATTTTCCGTTGTTCAGAGAAGAGCGGAATCCCATGCCGCGGGCAGAGCGTGATGGCGGTGACCTCATCTCTCCTGTAGAACCTTCATACTCCCCGCCAGGCCCTGGTGAGGTGTTCCATCCTTCTCCTCCTCCTGAGGCACTTGCCTGCTGAGCATCCCCAGGCACTGACACCTTTCTTGCCCTTGAGCGCTTAGGTTTCATTGGAAGCGAGGCGTTGCTCACATCCACATTCAGCAAAGCAGCGTCACCATGAGCCATGAAACCCTCTAGGGAGTCAGGCTGCAGCAATGTTGATGGACCAGGTGTATCCACTCCTTGAACCATGGAGCTGGGCTCATCCAAGTCAAATACGTGATTCTTGCGTCTGACCCTTCCATACCTACTACTGTTGCTGTTACTAGCTACGACGCCAGCCTGCTGATTCAGATTCATCACGTTGACAGCAGTTAGGACACTCACACCATCCCTTTTCTCAAGGGGAAATTCCTCTCCTGCCAAGGTGCAGCGGAAGGGTGAGGGCTCATTGTGTTCAGCTGCTGAAGAAGCGTAGTTATGGCTAAGAGGGGCCAAGTTGTCATTGAAAAGAGTTGTCTGAATTATACCCTGTCTACAGTCTGGCAAGCTTGGGAGGATTGGCAAAGTGTCTACGAGCTGTTCAACAGACACTCCAGAGATATTGTGGTTTATCTCTCCCACATTAAACCCTGACGGCTGTTGTAGCCCTGGTGATACCCTGGTCACTGCATTCTCCAGCATCTCTGCGACACCCTGAGGCTCTCTGCCACCCTCTCCTTTAGCTTCAGTCTGGACAATGGCCTCCTCACCAGTCCCCTGAGCTAGGGCATCAAGACCCTCTGAACGTTTTTGATCCATATCAGAGTGATAGGAGCTGGCACCATTGTACAGGGGGTTGACTATTAGCCTCCTCTCTGTGCCACTGCCCAATCCATCATTGCCTTGACCTTCTAGTAATTTCTGTTCTGTCTTCACATCTTCCACCTCCTCCTTGACGATGGGACCTTGAGTGTCTGACTCTATTCCAGGCTCTGAATGGATGATAGGGACAGGAACCTCCGCCATCTTGAGCCCTTGATTATCAATCCACTCTGCGGTAGCTGTAAATGCCAGAGGTTGTTCAGAAGCTAAAACATCTATTATGGATGGAGCCTGGGCCGGACTGTCTTGTTTAGGCTCAGTATCATGCTGAACAACCTCCCTATGCTCAACCACCTGACCCACTTGGTGCCATTCCTCCTCCTCAAGCTCATCAGCAGGGGGGATTGAGTCTCTACCAGATTTCCTTGTCCTTTTCACAGCTCGCACCTCCACTTCGTCTACATCATAGTCATACATCGTGGTAGGCTTGCGGCGAGAACGGGGAGGGAGGGCAGCTGCCGGGCGGCGGCCCTGGCTGGATGCTGCGGAGGCAGGCTTCCGACCTCTCCTAGGTACAGCAGGAGGGGCAGGCTGGGACGTGGCCCTGATGCCTGAGGTTGCTAATGCTGTGAGTATCTCAGCTGCCTCCTCAGCTTCCAACAGATCTTCTTCTTCATCCTCACCTTGTGAGTGACTGCCAGCCTCCTCTGTCCCTTCTGCGTGAGAGAGATGCTCTCCTTGGTACTCGTCACTGCGCTCCTCCCCACCATCCCCTCCCAGGGCTGTGCTCCTGATACCTGAATGGGTGTCTGAGGGCATGTGATCCCAGTGAGAAGGCTCCAGGCTTGCTCCTACTCTATCAAATGACCCCGGCAGGAGGTGGAAGCCGGGAGCCAGACCCCCAGGCCATAACTCTGCAGAGGGTCCAGGTTGCCCATTCATAGCAGGGTAGAAGCAGTTGGGGTACATTTGAGGTAGAAGTGTGTTTGGTGGGACCTCATCAGCACTCCTGTAAGCTGGGGTGCGGGGCCGCCCTCGAGGCCTGCCAGAAGAGGATGGCCGCTTGGAACGAGCTCTTCTACTTGCTTGCTCAGGGTACTCATGTTTTGGGCTTTTGTACATCTCTGCCTGCGAATAGTCATGATGCCCTGAAGCATCAGAGGCTCTGCCTCTGGGAGGCTTGTTATGAAAGCTGTCATGTATGCGTGCAGATCCTTGGTTGGTGTAAGACTTCGTATGTCCATTCTGCAGGTAAGCCTGAGGCATGTGGTATTGCTGCTGCTGGACAGCTTCTGCATGCTCCTCCTGCTCTTCCTCCTCCTCCTCCTCAGTTGCACCAGATGTCCTACTTCTGCGCCGCCGACCCCTGCCCTGACCCACGGCTCCTCGCCTTATGCCCTCCTCAGCCTCCATCAGAGTACTCCTCCTGGGGAGGGGGGGGCGTCCCCTCATATCAGGTTCAACACGTGTACGTCCAGAGGGTTCATCTTCCTCACTATTGCTGTTGCGTCTACTCCTCATCTGCTGCCATTGCATATTTGGGGCATTCACATAGTAAGCCTGGGATGCAAGCCCAGGGTGCAACTGTGGGATGTTCACAGCGTAGACAGGTGTTGCAGACCCAAGCATATTAGGGGTGATGATTTCTCTACCCAAGCTCTGATATTGAAGCTGCGGTATGTAAGCATTCAAGGAGATGTTTCCCGACTGCAAAAGGCTGCCCCACAAGTTGGGGTCTGGAGGCAGCTCTTGCAGAATGCTCTGATGGTGCATAGGCAGGGCGCCCTGGACAAAGCTGAGCCCTGATGAGCCCAGATCTTGCATATGCAGGCTTGTTTGAGCTTTATGAGCAGCTGCCACCTGACTGCAGCGGGTGCACAGCCATGTCCTTGAGGGGATGCCATCCAATCCTATGCATCGTGGATGATAAGCAAGTGGACAGCCGCCACACTGTATGAGGAGCTGTTGAGGATGCTGGGGCTCTTCTGTGTTGGTACCAATTTTGCTGAGGCTCAGGCCACTTTGCATGCATTGTGCACAGACGTTTATGTGCGTCCCAAGGTCTTGCGAGTGAAGTAGCATCTGGAACGACTGCAGGTGAATATGGAGGACAGTTAATAATATATAGAAATGCACATTTTACAAATAAAATAGGAGTCCTACTGTTCAACTCCCAGTCGCGTCGCCTTACGGCTAAGAGAATACTAAGTAGGAAGCATATGCATATTTTATAGTCTGATGATTTCACTATGCGTAAGCTACTACAAAAATGTTCTCAGCCGTGAATTGCCAAACAGCCATTTGTAGGAACTTTCGGAGCGAACACACGAGAAGCGTTCAAACCACACCAGCCTATTTCACATGTATTTGAACAGAATATTAGGTAGATAAATCAACTCACTTTGAGTGTAATGGAATTGAAACCAGGCATAACCAGCTCTGCTGCTCCTGCATCATCCACTTGTTCTCGATCTAACACATGCGGCCCAACCTGAAGGCATCCACGCCCCCCTCTGACCATGCCTTTATGACCTCTAAAGAAAATTTCCTGTTTAGGAGAGTGATCGGGACACGTCAATGCTTCATCAGAAGTGCCTATCCCTGCAAAATGTAGATCAGAGCTGTTTTTGATTTTTTTAGAAGTAGAAGTGTAGTGGTCCGAAGACATATCTATGCATCACCTGTCCCTTCACGTCCTGCAGTTCTCAAGAGCACAAAATTTGAATATTAATAAGGACAAATGCGTCAAGAGCTTCATTTTCACCTGTCCAGCAAGGACTTGCGAGCTCAAGATGTCGGCGAAAGAGATAGACCTAGCGGGCCCAGTCTGGTTCAGCATTCTTAGCACCAAGCAAGCTGCAACACGCACCTACATAAAAAGATGACAGCAACCACATCCATAAGATCAGACTCGAGTATATGTTCAAACAATAAAAATGATTTGTAAGTAATAACCGGCACATATTTTTTTAGAACCTATGAAAATTTTTGAACCCTCATTAATATTTGAGATCTGTGCTCTCACAAAGTTGTGGTGGATGAAAAGTGCTTCCTGCACATCATGAGTGCTAGGTGGCACTTACTGCACTCACTTTGACATCGCCTGCCAACCCAGATGGTCTAGCAGCATAAACAATGGACTCCTGCGCAGCTAAGTGCTGAGCTTTTGTATCTGAAACCTTTGAACTTAGGGCCTCAGAAAGAGTTCTCTCATGGGGTTTAGGGTCAGAGGCCCGCTTTGTTCGCTTGTTGGGCTTGTTGGGCTTAGCAGCTCTTGAATGAATGCCAGGTCTCTTTTGCTTCAATGTAGATGATCGCTCTTGATCCTTTCCAGGAGGAGAGTAAGTATGGCAGGACAAAACATGCCGATCCCCTCTGGGCACCTGCTGCTGCTGCTGCTGCTGCTTCTGCTGCTGCTGGAGAAGAACTTTCAGATCATCTGGGTTGTTCAGTACAATGAGGCGTGACCCAGTCCCACTATGGAATTGTGAATAACGGCGGTAAGCTGCTGGGAGCTGATCTTCTCCGTAACCATCTAGGGGGTCTCTAATGATAGTGGGGACTGCGGCCTGATCGTTACACAGCTGCTGCAGTGCTTTACTTTGCGGAGGCAGGGAACGAGCTTCTTGACTCATTGGAGGGTTAGCTGAAGATATATATCGCCCACCTGCTCTAATTTGGTTAGGCTGCGTGATCTGAGGCTGTTTCTTCTGTCCCAAACTTACTGCGGTGACTGTGTGGTCAGGGTTGTAAACGTTGACAGGCAGAATGAACTGGACAGGTGCGCAGCTTGACGGTCTCACTAGCGACCATAGGGGATGCTGGAGCTGCTGCCTCGGATGATACTCTGTATGGCCTATACCTAGTTCACACAGTAACCAGCAGCATGCCCTGATTATCGTTGGTCAAGGCGCACAAGTGGATATAAATGCACTGAACAAATAGTGGTCAGTTTTCACACCTGAGACTCAGCCCTATGTTTTAAATTGCTCATGGGCTTCATGAAATCTTCAGAGACAAAAACTCAACAAGGAATTGATCCCTCATCCACACATCCACTTTCCACTATCCCTCATCCACACATCCACTTTCACCTTCACTGCTTTGTCACGAAGGTGATATAGGTTCTTAATCAGCGTACCTGGGGCGTCGAGCACTAAGCTGGGAAGTCTGGGACGCAACGCAGGTAAACCCTCAAACCCCGCTATCCCATTAGGGTCTGTCCTAATCCCTATGCCACACTGCTGTTGCTGCAGATCCCGCATTAAGCTCATCACTCCTTCCTGCTGACCCTTGCCAGGCACTCTCCCATCACTCGAGGGTAGTGCCTCCAGCAGCAAAGCACCTCTTGGTTGCGTGTTAGCTGTTGCAGCCTGTTGATCTGTTACATCTCCCTCCTGTGCTTTGCCTAACCAACCATCCTTGGCTGTTGTGCATCCTGAGCATGCTTGTCCAGCATCAGAGGGAGTCATGGTACTGTGTGCCTCACCAGGATGCACAGGCGGTACATCAGAGGGAGTCATGGTACTGTGTGCTTCAGCAGGATGCACAGGCGGTACATCAGAGGGAGTCATGGTACTGTGTGCTTCAGCAGGATGCATAGGCGGTACATCAGAGGGAGTCATGGTACTGTGTGCCTCACCAAGATGCATAGGCGGTACATCAGAGGGAGTCATGGTACTGTGTGCCTCACCAAGATGCACAGGCGGTACATTAGAGGGAGTCATGGTACTGTGTGCTTCAGCAGGATGCAAAGGCGGTACATCAGAGGGAGTCATGGTACTGTGTGCCTCATCAAGATGCACAGGCGGTACATCAGAGGGAGTCATGGTACTGTGTGCTTCAGCAGGATGCACAGGCGGTGCGTCTTTTAATGGTTGCACCTTGGGCGCCAATTGGCCCACAGTTATGCCCTGACTGGCCTGACTACCTTCTGAAGGAAAGCTGAGGCCTGAACTGGTCGCTGTGGCATTGTCTCTGTCATCAGCAGCCTGCTGAGCACTGATTGTTGTGGTGTTACCCATAGTTGGAGCAGTATGGGCTGAGGTGGAAAGTAACAAGAGATCCATGGGGGACCTATCAGAAGTATGAAAGCCACACCTGACATCTATTCCTACCTCAGGCGCTGCCTCCTTTGAATCTGGTTCATTGAATTGGTTGGTAACTGGACTGGGCTGTGTGGACACCCTAGCAGTGTCACCCTTTGGCGGGTTCTGCTGGTTGCTTCCATGCATGGATGGGATTGAAATTGCAGGAGGGAGATACCCTTCAGTATGGGCTGTGTAGTCTAGGTTTTGGTCGGTGCATGTCTCAGCTTTGTCGGTGCAAAACTGGGCACTTACTTGCGTTGCCGATGTTGAAGTGGCGGAAGATGCTGCTCCTTGACAGAAGTCGAGAGCACCCAATGTGCCCAGCTGGGTACATTGGCCTTTAGGATTGAACATCTCAGCGGTGTGATCTCTGATGTGTTTATGATCTACAGGACTTCTAATCATGTTGTTTTTGTGCTTGTTGTGAAGTTGGGGGCCTTGTTGGCTCTCACCATTGCCCAGTAACTGACATAACAGAATGCAAGACCTTTCAAAATGAAGCAGCACAGCTCTCAGAACCAAAATGCAATGCTATCTTGAAACTTAAGCAGCAGTCCATCAAATGCTAAACTTTCAGTATCGTATTCCACAGCAGTGCTTTGAACATCATTGATGGTGTATTGTTGAATACATCAAGAAAAGGACTGGTATATGTATGTAGTTATCAGGGCATGACTTATGACTGGACTCTAGACTGCCATCAGAGATTGATAAACGCTAATTTTTCTTCATGAAATGAATGATTCAAATTACTAATGTTGAAGTTATTAAACACACACCTGGTGGAGTGGACTCATAATGTTGCCCCCTTTGAAGATCTCATATGTTCCTCTCAGTTGCTCCCCGTTGCATCCATCATCCATGACAAATTTGACAGGAGTCAATCGTATACTGTGTAAATTTATTTTTAAGCTCTTTCTGATGCAGTCTGTGTACAACAGGTACCAGAATAGGTGTCACTGTAGAGTTAGCAGCAAGCGGATAGAGCAGGGTCAGCGAGGAAACTGGATTGAAGCTATCATTCGCATAATATTCAACTGCTTTGGGACTAAACAGCAAATGCTTCAGCGACCCAATTGTCTGAGAAATTGTTGCTACGAGCATTGGCAGTGGCCTAAACATGCTGCTCCCAGATAATGTCACGTCATACGAGAGGATACATTCCATATAAATAAGAATGAATAATGATTTAAACAATAATATAGTTTTAAGGCGCATAAAGATTTCCAGTCTGATCTAGACTGACGCCTACCTGCAAACGGGCGCTCTCGGCGAAATCGACACCGGCACTGTTTCTACCAAGATTCTTATAGTATATTTTTAAAGTGGAAATTTTAACAAGATTTCAATACAAATGAAATGAGGGAACTTGCGTACTTACCTGAAGGTCTTGGCATGCCCATGCATCAGAATTGTGTACCTTCATTTTCAACCTCCATTTACAGGGGGTAATTTTTTACGTTCTACGTTGTATGTCTCATGGCACCAGGTCCATGGGGCCGATTTGTAGAACATATTAGTGGCAAGTTAGCTTTCTTTCCTCCAAGGCCACCAACTTACCAGGTTTTAGAACATCTAGACGGAACCGGAGATCTTTACTTGCAACCCTCAACTTCGTAGGTCTATTATTCCAGGACTCATGTTGAATCTCAATACCTAACACCATTTAAAAATGATATGATGCAGAGATATTCCTCGTGTGTTGCATTGTGATATAAAAAGACTTGAAACTAAGGCGACAAAGAGAGGAGGGCATGGAGGTGGTTCGACAATCATTACTGCTTACGTGCCATATCGATGGAAATCTAACCACAGTTCAGCCAAAATGACGATACTTTATAGCCATGGCAATGCTGTTGACTTAGGGCAGATGCTCCCGGTATACAGGTACATGCTTCGAAGTGCTAATGTTGATCACATGTGAAGCATTTCAAATGCTGATCATTAATTGACGTTTATATATCTGAGTAACATTAACGCCACTTCTTCTGCAGGGAGATCTCCAAGCTTCTGAAAGTTAATGTGTAAGGACATTTTGCTTCTTTTTAACCATTGAGATGTTTTCAACTTGGACTAAATACATACAATATCCTGCAGCATGGGATATGATTACTCAGGATATGGATGCAGCTCAGGGGACATGCCAAGCGTTGGACACACACTTGCAGATATTAGCGCTGTCTACCAATATATGGTTCAGGTGCAGTCAAGAGCAGATTGAGCAGCTTTTAAATGATTTGCTAATTAATTCTAATGACTTGCTTCAACAAGTATTAAGCATTTCTAGACATTCTGAATCTTATGTTGCTGTCTAAGCTTCAGTCTTTTTGTTATGCATGTGTTCTGTTGTTTTGCTTTGGATCATAAGTTACCTTTAACCTCATACCTAAACCCTAAACCTCATATCTAAGCTTTATTGCAATGATACAACAGTCTCATCATGATCTGCATCATCATGATCTGCATCATCCGCAGGAGATGAAACTGCCGCCTAAAAGTATCATCTTGTACGGTCAGAGTGTGGGAAGTGGTCCCACTGTAAGTGCTTGAGATTTTGGTAACTGCTCCCCATGCTCAACTGTCTATCCCAAATTAAGAAGACTTTCTAGATCATAAATGACAACTGGCAAAAGGAGTGCAACTCAGCAGGTCGCATGCAACTCATCCTGTGGTGAGGAGATGATGCTACACCCCTTGGTCTGTAGTCTGATTTTACACTTTTTCACACCTCCCCATCACTTTTGTCCTGTCTCATGGCTAGGCGTTTCTTGGAGCTCAAGAGAGTGAAGTTGCAGGAGTGGTTTTGCACAGCCCACTGCTCAGTGGGATCCGTGTGCTGAGTCCCGGACTCAAGTGGTGGCCTGCATTCGCGGATGTGTACCCCAACCATCTGCTAGTGCCTAAAATTAATGCACCTACCCTCGTGATGCATGTGAGTGGTGGCCTTGTATATGGTCTGGTGTGATATGTTAAGAGTGTGGATTCTTTCCCCTGCATTGCCCTTAAATTAGCAATTTTTTTACAATCATCAGGATGTTATGGTGGGTCTTGTGCTCTTTTCCTAACCCAGGGTACCGAAGATGAAGTCATCCATTTTTCCTGCGGGGTGAAGCTACATGAGCTGTGCAAGAATAAAGTGGAGCCGTTGTGGGCTGAAGGGTTCAATCATCAGGTGAGGGATGATACGTATTGTGACTTGAAGGGTTCAATCATCAGGTGAGGGATGATACGTATTGTGACTTGGGATCCTTGCATGTTTTGTGCCGCGTATTTCATTTCAAATTTTGAGACTAGCCCTTGAGGATGATTGTGTGGCATGATCCCTGTACCCTCTAATTGCATTGAGTACATGCATGGTTGTCCCTTTAATGGAGTCTGTCAGCTGCACTTGCACCTTGGCTGGTGAATTCCGAGTGCGTTGAACACCATGATTTCTCATTACTACGCTCCCTCTCGGTGAATATGTGCTGATTTACAGAATCTAGAGATGTGTCCTCAGTACCTTCCTACCATGGAGAGTTTCATTGCGGCAGCTACACAGGCTCTGTTGAGTCTGGAAGAGGGGGCCGGCCAGGCTGCTGAGGGTGCTGTACCTTCAACAGTATAACATGAAGCAATCATGGTACAAGTGCAAGTGCCCAGCCCTCGCAGTTTCGGCCTTCCCATTCAGATCTTTGATAAATACGTATTTGAACATTTTTCATTATTACTTCTCCTGACCATTTCTGATGATTGCAACTTTTTTTGCAATTTTTCACGTTATGATGCAAGTTCTTATTGCATGAACCTGATCTGTTAAGGACAAGAGCTTGTTGCTACTTGCTTATATCCAGGAGCATGTTTCGCTCGTGGATATTATGAGATGTGACTATGGAGACATCTTACTTATCAATGCTCGCATATTGTAAAATCATGAATGCATGCGTCGTGTCGAGTGTACTCATTATCAAACATACTTCGACTAGATTGTAAAATAAACTTCACCTTATAACCTCCATGACACACAAGCAAAGGATTCAACTATCATGTCCCTTTCTGCTCCCTGCCACCCCATGCTATTGTTAAGAACACGTCCGTTAGGTAACAAGATAAAGTCGGAGTCTCTTTGTCATGAGGATTCAAGACCGTCCGCCGAGACTCTTTTTCCACATATCCGATGAGCACTTCCCCCATAAGTAGAATTCGCTGTGATGCCTCGAAGAAACTTATCGTTTCCACCTACAGAAAGACATTGGTAAATGTTAAATTACTAAATGTATTCTGTGTTATGCATAATACTACCTATACCTCTCCAACCACCGTCCCAGGCAGTCGTACAGATATTTGATTTCCTCGAGGCCTGCGCAGCAAGCAAACCCTTTTTCAGAATTTCATTAAGAAAATGAGGAGCCCAACGCCTTATGTATCTGCCACCTTTCTGAAGACCTGATAGAGGAAGAGCCCAAACAAAATCAGAAGAAGATGCAAGATGTGTGAGCAACAGTCATCATCCCACCAGAGTAACTCGTGATAAACATGATGGCGCTCTGGGCAGCAGCTGATCAGAGCTAACAACTGAGAGGCTACATCATTCGTCAAGATGAATTCAGAGATGTGGTCAAATTCCTGAAGAAGCTCTGGCATTCGGTAATCATACACCTCAGTGACGATGGTTGAAGCGTTCACCACCTGTAAGAAACAAGAGTTTATTGACAGGTAAATACAATGCCGAGGGGCACAGCTTTGCAAGAAGCTGGCCTGATTTATTTGATTTTACTTTGGTGGACAGCAATTGATTATCCGTGTTGTGTGCAAAATATAAACCTCATGAAGAAGGGCCTGCCAGTGTTGTTCTAAATATATAGATGTAACACTTCTACGCCATCCTGTGACATGTAAGGCCCAAAATACGCATTGCCATACCTCCTCCAAGTGCTGGAGCCAGAGCTCCTCAGTGATGGAGCCAACATGAGAACGCTGCTGAAATGCTTGGAATGTGGTTGTTCTTCCTAGACCCCTAGGACCTACAGGCTGTGAACTGTGTCTATGTGACAGAGTGTCCTCACTAGACGTAGGCTGTCTCATCATCCTCTCATCCTCTGCAGTGTGCTGTCGTGTCGCTCCTGAACCTTCTGTCGCTGTCTTGAACCTGACGGTGGAAGCAAACAAAGAGGAAGAGGATATTTCTTCTGTGGTTGCAGCCCCAGATCCTTGGATGGCTGAAGGAAAGATGGAAGGAGCTCGCACAACACCTGAATGCGGATCCTCCTCATGATGAGCGTCATCAGGGTTCAGGGATTCTTGTGCATGGTAATCCGAGGTGTCTGATGGTGTCACCTTGTCACCTTGCGAAAGCGTAGGAAACCGCCTGAATGATCCTTGTGTAGACTCTATCTCCTCTGTGGAGCTCTGGTCGCTGTCATCATAACTGAAGAGTGGGCTGTTGTAACAAGACATGCCTTGCACTGGGCTTCTGGCCCACATAGGGGTGAAGGGAGGTGGCAGCTGGCGTGCTGGAGTGCACATGATGAGGGAGTCTGGGGGATGATGCTGCGAGGGTAGAGAGAATGAAGAAAGGACTGAGGAGGAGGTGCTCTTGTTATCATCTCCATCACCAACAGCCTCCTCTGGTTCTGGAGCTGGCTTGAAGGATGCAGGCTCCTCACTTGTATCAAAAGGTTTGTGGGCAGCAAAGTTTAGGGTTGCAGGTTTTAACCTATCCAAAGACTCAGCTGCAAGCAGAGACAATGTCAACATTGACCCGTTCAGGACACCATCTTTGTCTTCAAAGCTCATTGTGGCCTTGGGTGGACTGCCTTGGGTGTGTGGATACCCATTTGGATTACAGCCGTTAGTGGGACTACAGCCATTAGCGGGACTACAGCCGTGGGTGGGACTACAGCCATTAGTGGGACTACAGCCATCAGTGGAGACCACGTCCTCCTGCAGAGCACCTCTCTCCCTCATCATGATCGCCTCGATCTGTGCCTCTCTGAGTATGAGCACTGTGTTGAGACTCATGGAATCATCTGCAATGGAAGCACAGTCTGATCGTCCTTCCAGCCCACTGCCTTGCATGATGATGGGGTCGTGGCTCTGTTGTAGGATGAGGACGGACTTGAACTGGAGAGGTCTCAAGAGCTACAGAGAAAGCGTAGCCACATTTGATACCTCAAAGGTTATATTAAGACAACGAATCCACATTTGATGACTCAAATGTTATATTAAGACAACGAATTCATTTCAGAGGGGTAATGGAACTAGATAGGTGTGGAAGGAAGGATAACTTAATAATTAAGCAGTTCATGCATTAGGGGTAACCCAGCTTGCTGAGGTGCTTTGAGGAGGGGTGGAATAATTGCTCCTTGGAAATGTTAAGAAGAATGATGGGGGCATATGTCAAGACAGCAACATTTGTAAGGGATATCAATCATTCTGACACTTGAATATGACTTTTTAGGGTTTAGGGTGTAAGGAGTCACAGTGGAAGTACCTAGGGGATCAGTTTAAGGTGTAAGGAGTCACAGTGGAAGTACCTAGGGGATCAGTTTAAGGTGTAAGGAGTCACAGTGGAAGTACCTAGGGGATCAGTTTAAGGTGTAAGGAGTCACAGTGGAAGTACCTAGGGGATCAGTTTAAGGTGTAAGGAGTCACAGTGGAAGTACCTAGGGGATCAGTTTAAGGTGTAAGGAGTCACAGTGAAAGTACCTAGGGGATCAGTTTAAGGTGTAAGGAGTCACAGTGGAAGTACCTAGTAGGGGATCAGTTTAAGGTGTAAGGAGTCACAGTGGAAGTACCTAGGGGATCAGTTGGCAACACATGAAAAGACAATTGTGACCTCAGGGCAACATTGAAAGAGAATAGGGGTGATTGCCTTGGAATCAGAGGTACATGTAGTTGGAAATGTACAGCACTGACATTCACGAGTGACGTAAGGCCTCACAAGCCTAAAATTCTGCTCACATTTATATCCATTTTATTCACCAGGCTGCCAACTAGAGACTCCTCTTTGTATCGGACTTGGAGGTATGGCAGTTCAGGATGCTTCCCTTCTGAATCTAGAATCAGTCCTCCCTGAAGGGTAAAATAGAGCAAACTGTGGGGGCCTAGTAATTCAGGCCCTAGTGAAAAAGATCTGCTAGCTATGTAGAGCTAGCATTGGTGTAAATCAGGGAGTTTGTACAAGATGTACAAGATGATCAGGGAGGTTGGCTTGACTAAGGACTGACGTGAGAAGGTAGGGGACACAGCTACCAATGAACTGCCTCAGAACATTCTTGGGTCCTGGTCTTGTTCAGACAGGCATGATAAGGTAGAGCTGGACAGGCATGATAAGGTAGAGCTGGACAGGCATGATAAGGTAGAGGGAAAATCTAAAGTTTCACCCACTTTCTTGAGCAGCCAGTCTCTTCTTCTGAGAGGCACAGCACTGTACAGCCACAGGACAGAGGGCCCTGTCACCGCCTCCCCAAACAACTTTATGAGGCCTGCCATGTCTGAGCACCAACCCAGGACTAGAAACTGACCCTTGTACTGCCCCAGCCCTGACTGCCGCTCTTGAGCGGAGCGGAACAAGCTGCGGCTACCTAGCGGATGTGATGGGCGGATCATGACAACGGATGGCGCCCGTTCCCACCATGGGATGAAAGGGTCTTCAATCTTGGCCTTCCTCAATGTGATAAGTACCTCCTTTGTAACTCCGTTAAAGCTAGCACTCAAGCCACTGCCCATAAGAGGCAGTGTGGAAGGATCTGCTCTCAGACTGCTGATGCTGTCCAAATCATCCCCCAAGTGCTCCGCCTCCCACTTACTCATCACCACCCGCTCCCACCAAGGTACAATCTGCGCCTCAAGCCCCTCGTCTGAGGCCGTTTCAGTAAAGGTGTGAAGGTGTGAATTCACATGGCTTTCCTGTTGAAGAGGATGAGTCTGTGGAGCGTTCAGCTCTGCTAGGGCAGCAAAGGTTCTATGGATCTGAAGTGCACGATCGATGTCTGCCTTTAGCCCAACCTCGTCTTCAGCAACCATAATAAGTCCATCACCTTCAGGTAATGAAAAATTGCGATTGACCTCATTGCAGTACTTTTGACTCCCTACATGACTCTGCTTAGGGTTTAGGGTATTGGGTCTTAATGACACAAGCTTCATAGCATTCTAACATGCATCAACATTCTGTCATCAATGATCTGCCTGAGTAAGCAGTACAGTGAGTGAGCAGTACAGTGAGTGAGCAGTACAGTGAGTAAACAGTACAGTGAGAAAGTAAGTAATTTGAAGTTAGATAGTTCTTTGAAGGTAGACAGTACAGTGAGTAAACAGTAAGTTGAAGGTAGATAGTTCTTTGAAGGTAGACAGTACAGTGAGTAAACAGTAAGTTGAAGGTAGATAAAAAGGTAGTTTACTCAAACACAAACACTAAACCCTAAACACAAACACCCTTGGAATTATGTGAGATAAAATAAGCCACCTTCCTTCTTCCTGACGTCTGTTCAGGAGGGCCTTCAGCACAGAACTCACCAGCTTCCAACAATGCATCAGCTGAAGGCCTTCAGCACAGAACTCACCAGCTTCCAACAATGCATCAGCTGAAGGCCTTCAGCACAGAACTCACCAGCCTCCAACAATGTATCAGCTGAGGGCCTTAGAAGGACATCTCCACAGCCGCCTTTCTTGATTCCAACGGGGATGCACATTGGATACACTACTTGCAAGTACTTAAAGGGCAAGCCAATAATGCAAGGGTCCACGTCTTGTAAGATGTAGAACTCGTTACCTTCAAACCTGACCAGCTCTAGAAGAGCATTGAGCATCTGGACATACAGAGAAAGACAACATGGAGATTGAATGAGCTGAAGAAGAGGTATCAAGGTTAAATGAGGAGAAGATGATGCAACATGGTGGTTAAATGAGGAGAATATGATGCAACATGGTGGTTAAATGAGGAGAGTAGGAAACAGTGTGAGGTCCTCAAAGTGACCTTGTATGCAACAATGCACTTAAACTAAAGCAAGGAGAGATCATCAAGAGCCCACAATTTGAGAAATATGTGGGAGGTGTTAAAATGTCATGCAATAAATGTCATGATAAGAGGCATGGACCAGTCGGTCACGAGTCTTCACTGCATTGTGAGTCATGAGTTTTTACTGCATACCACCATTTCACGTCATTGTGCTTTTGTTGGTAGCCCCAGGGCTCTTATCCTCAGACGTGTAACGCCTGGTACGACCCTCATACATTTTGTAGTGCTAATGTTTGTGGACCTAATGGTTGTCGCATCTTTGGATGCCTTGCTCCTTGAACCATCATGCATGTTGGAGTGCTAATGTTGGTGGACCTCAGATCGCACCTTTGGATGCCTTGCTCCTTGAACCATCATGCATGCTGACAGCTGGCTTGGCACCAGCGTGTGTAGGATGTTCTGCAGCCCTAGTCCAGTGAGGAGCGACTCGTTGTCCTCTTTCATGACTTCTGCCAGGATGTGTCCCTGTTAGTATGAACAAAATGTACAGTCCTGCTGTCATTTAAAAGAATGAAAAGAAACCGCATAGTGTGAAGCATGTTGAAGTATGAATCTGTTCTCAGTATATCCTAATTTGCCAACATTGTGTTGTTTGCTTTGATGATGTTGAAATCCTCAACAGAGGACTAAGATAGTAACCTTCTGGTACAGTAAACCCTAAACCCTAAACTAAGATAGGAACCTTCTGGTACAGTAAAGAAAATGAACATGAGATCTTTTGAACTGTTGTGCTGAGGACAGGCGGATGGGTACCGCCTGTACTGCTTGTTCCTAATCCCGCCCACAGGCCTAATGCCACAAAACAAATGTTTCAACACTCCTCTGAGTATTTTCTCACAAAACTCTCTCATCAAGTGCAGTGTTTCTAACTTCTTATCATTGAGCATTATGTGGGATGCCTTTGATCAGTGCTGAACAGTCTTTCAGACTCTATGTGGGAGAACATGTGTTTGTGGATGCATCTTAGGCCTACCTTGAGACATCCCAGGCCCTGAGCTGTCATGTCTTTATCCAAAGACAGCAATGTGAACACAATGTGCATAACACGCGCATCGCTGTGCTCCGGAGACTCTATGTTGCCCAAAATAATGATGGCTCTGCGCAGACAAATTAGGATTTGATTTCTTATTCCAGTCTGGTATAAATCAGAGCACATCCAGTCTATGATCTAACAGCATGAATTACTGTGCATGTTGAGTCCGACATTGCTCCTGCCTTGCATTCTGTGCTGAAACTTTGAGCAGCTCATCTTTCATTAGAGGGTCTCCGGTCCTGCAGGTAATGGTGGATCCTAAGAGGGGTACATCAAAACCCGCTATATCTTCATCCATTTCCTCTTTGTCCTTCTCTGAAAGGATAACAATCTGCAGGTATAAATGCCAATCATGATACAGGTAGCTGAAGTCATGTGATATGTCTGGTGAAACACTCGTCATACAAGATACTGTGCAGGCAAACATGATATCAGACAGCAAAGATTGCAGTCCATATCCTTGTCAACAGTATTGAGCAGCAAGGCAAATATCTTCAGGGTTGGTGCATGTGAAAGTGTGTGGGGATTGTTTCAGAGTATATTTATGAGTGATAGCACAAATAACAGCACGCTAATCTTTGGCACCTACTCTAACTTCACTGCAAAGCCACATGAGGAATGAACTTGCGTGTGATCTCTTGAGCGAGGACGGGGACTAAGTTTGTATGCACATTTGTTACAGCTGATGAATCGCACTTGTGCTTTAAAGTGAAGCAAAATTAAATGCTGCAACCATACCGGTCGGCCTCCGAGAGATTCTTGACCTTGGCATAGCTTCTCTGTCAGAGTCCATATCTTTTCAGACCACCTGAAAAAGTATGGAAAAGAAATCAATAAGCAACGGAAATTATGAGGTATAGATGCCCATACTTGTACATTACGCTCATTTAAGCTCATGTGCCCTTACAAGTCCTTACATGCCCTTATATGACCTTACATGCCCTTATATGACCTTACAAGTCCTTACATGACCTTACAAGTGTGATGCTGATGGGACCTCCACAAACTACTATCATGTTTGAAATTGCACACTGTCATGCATCTCGTGTCATGTCCATGCCAACCTTACTTACATCCTACTGTCATGCATCTTGTGACATGTCCATGTAAATCTTACTTACATCCTACTGTCATGCATCTTGTGACATGTCCATGTTAATCTTACTTACATCCTAATGTCAAGCATCTTGTGACATGTCCATGCCAACCTTACTTACATCCTACTGTCATGCATCTTGTGCCATGTCCATGTTAACCTTACTTACATCCTACTGCATGCATCTTGTGACATGTCCATGTTAACCTTACTTACATCCTACTGTCATGCATCTTGTGCCATGTCCATGTTAATCTTACTTACATCCTACTGTCATGCATCTTGTGCCATGTCCATGTTAATCTTACTTACATCCTACTGTCATGCATCTTGTGCCATGTCCATGTTAATCTTACTTACATCCTACTGCATGCATCTTGTGACATGTCCATGTTAACCTTACTTACATCCTACTGTCATGCATCTTGTGCCATGTCCATGTTAATCTTACTTACATCCTACTGTCATGCATCTTGTGCCATGTCCATGTTAATCTTACTTACATCCTACTGTCATGCATCTTGTGCCATGTCCATGTTAATCTTACTTACATCCTACAAGGGTGCCATCAATCCAAATGCATTAAGAAACTGCTACACATATAGTGAGTGTGAACACATTGCTACCAATTACATTCTAATCTACACAGCCTTGTCATAGGACTTTGCTTCATCAGTTCGACCTTTAAACAAGACTAAGCCTCTTATCATGATAAAAAAGAATAGTTGAAAAATACTCTCATATTGAACAGCTTGAACAATATAGTACTGTTGATGGGTTTTACATACATCAGGCACAAGATGCCATATTGTACAGCTTGAACAATATAGTACTGTTGATGGGTTATACATACATCAGGCAGAAGATGCCATATTTTGCAAACACATGTAGCATGACTCACCCAATGATCAAGGTGTGATCAGTTTCCAGGATGGCTGTCTTGCCTTTGCGCAGCTCATCCACCTTGCTAGCTATTGCATCAGACACCAAAGAAAGCAGCAGAGCTGTCACCAGCATACCTGTGAAGCGCAACAGGACAAAACGCCGCTTGTCAACTGAAGGGTGCAAACGCAGGATGGCCACATCAACTAGGCCAGGCACCAAGTACATCAAGACCAGGTACCAAGTACATAGATCTAGATCAAGACCAGGCACCAAGTACATCAAGACCAGGTACCAAGTACATAGATCTAGATCAAGACCAGGCACCAAGTACATCAAGACCAGGTACCAAGTACATAGATCTAGATCAAGACCAGGCACCAAGTACATCAAGACCAGGTACCAAGTACATAGATCTAGATCAAGACCAGGCACCAAGTACATAGATCTTATAATTATGGATGCATGATTCACATACCTCCAATGGACACGGTGAGTGAGACGATCCGGACGGCTAGAGCCCTCCAGGACTCCTCAATAGCTCTATCATTGAAAGTCCAATCTAAACCTGACCCTGCCATTGCCAACCTACACAGCACATGTACTACAGCTTTTAGGACCACACAACCATGCCATTGCCAACCTACACAGCACATGTACTACAACTTTTAGGACCACACAACCATGCCATTGCCAACCTACACAGTACATGTACTACAGCTTTTAGGACCACACAACCATGCCATTGCCAACCTACACAGTACATGTACTACAGCTTTTAGGACCACACAACCATGTCATTGCCAACCTACACAGCACATGTACTACAGCTTTTAGGACCACAAACAATAAAGGCTATCAGAACTAGTGGATGACACACCACTGGATTTAAATGTCAAAAGCATGAAACAGGAAGGCACTGACATGCACCATGCCGTGTACTTCTGTTACTCCTAGGAAAAAGAGGGCCGGGAGTGTTGGCTAGTAGTGAGTACGTACTCTCCACTAGATGTATAGCACTACATAGCTCTGAAGCTGCTAATGATCTCACCAGAAAGAGGAGTATATGGAGTCTTCTACAGTCATAAAGCTGCTAATGATCTCACCAGAAAGAGGAGTATATGGAGTCTTCTACAGTCATAAAGCTGCTAATGATCTCACCAGAAAGAGGAGTATATGGAGTCTTCTCCAGTGATGAACAACCCCACAGCTCCAAACAAGATCAGTATCACTGTCAGGAATCCAAAGAACACCTGCAAACACGTTTTGATACATTTTGGGAAGGAGCTTTTAAGCAAGGTTCGTACCATGTTACTCACAGTATAATTCTAAATCAGGAAGCAAGAATTGACTCAGGATCAGAAGGAGCAGGAAAGGTTTATCTATGTACCCTGATGATTGATAGTCCACTGCTTAGGTATCCTAAAGTATTGCCACTCACAAGTTTGAACTCTGGCGTGCTCGCCAGCTTCTGATCAAGTTTATACTTGAGCAGTTGGCTCAGGCCAGCATCTGAGTTTGTCAATAGGCCTTCATGCCGGCTCACAAACAATGCTAAAATGCGCGATGTGAGCCATGGAGGGAGTCTATCCACATTTCTATAGAACAGAATGGTGAGAGTACAAATCCCCATCAGAATTAAGGCTGCCACAATGCGCCATCCAATCATTGAGTCAGCACTATCCTCTGCTATGCTCTCTGTCCGTAGGCCGTCTTCAGGGACACAGGCACATTGCCGATGACATGGTAGCTGAAAAGAATCAAAGTATGAGAACATAATTGATGGATTTTACAAGCGATATCCTGCAAAGACTTCGACAGTATCCGACGCAGTCCACCATACCTGCTGAACTAAATTTTCTCCTTCCATACTTAAGAATCCTCTTATTTAAAAATATCTGCTCAAATGAGGCCTGTAAAATACCTGCCCAAGCGAATGTTGTTAACGAAGTCGATCGCCCGCCAATACAGAGCATTCGTGTGATGATAGTAATGAAAAATCAAGAAACTGCATATTGAGCTCTTAAACAGCAGTGTATTATCAATATTCCTCAAACGTCGAGACGATCACCCTGCACACTCAACGGACTCTCCCACACATTCCACATGTACGAACTTGACAATACCCGGTCATGTATGATTTTACATGTATTTGATAACTTATATGCCCTTAACATGAGCATATAGTAAAAAATCTATGGATCTCGAGGATGAATATAAAGAGGCCAAAGAGCAAGTGCTGAGTCGGCTTGCTGCCTTAGATGCTACTAGAAAGCAGGAGCGAGAGCGCCGGAAAGAGGATGCAGCCGAGAAAAATGCGCCAAATGAGTCTATCGATGAATTTCTGTATCATTTTTCTGTGACCTGCACTAAGTTTAGCAACCAGCTGGAGGCAGTTAAAAATGATGCTTCTGATAGGGGCGTTAGCGAGAACACAGGTCCAATTCAAGAGCAGTTGGATCTTCTGACTGCTGAGGTCTTGCAAGTGAGCACCAAGTTGATGGTAGCACCAATCATTTTGCATCATGATGAGAAGGGACCTTCTATGACTATGTCATGTGTTTCTAATGTTGAAAATTTAATACACAAAAAGATTATGAACACCTCATCCTGAACAGATGGAAAAGAAAGTAGCGGATGGCAGCTACTTCTTACCAACCTTTGATCAAAAGCAATGCACAGCTACTCTATCAGACCTCAAGCAGCGTATCCAAACAGTGCGTGCTGAGCTCCTGCCAAAGCGTAAATTTGCTTTCAATAAGAAAGTCAGCCGAGTGAAGGGTTCTGATCTGTCTGCGTCTGCAGCTGTGGACAGTCCTCTCGAGGCCACCCCCGTCAGTGCTGGAGGGACGTCCGCCACTCGAGCAGGTGGAGATGCGCAGGTCATTAATGGGGTAGCAGATCCACAGGGATCAGTTCCTACCTCCTTGCTGCTTCCTTCTTCGACTTCCTGGATACCCAGCCCTCAGGACGCCCTACTCATTCAGGAAGGCCAGGGCTACATGGGTCTCCGAAACCAGGCAAGCTGAGCCAGTTAAGCGCCATTTGTTATAAATCTACAGGATTCAGTCTGTAATTTTGATACCTTGCTGATATGAGCTGTTTGCCATTCATGATGAGCATCATAAGTTCAAAGACAACCCCCAAAGTCCTGGAAAATTGTGACTCATTCATATTCTTAGCCCCTGAGCCCTTAGGTCATCATAATACATCCATACCACTGGTGTTCACACATAAATGTTTTGATCACTTACTGGAGGATCTAAGTTCTGAGTTACTTGTCTCCTGCCCTCCAACTGGCACACTGAGTTACTTGTCTCCTGCCCTCCAACTGCCACACTCCAACTACCACACTCCCAGGTGCTGGTTGTGAACCCTCAACAGGTGGCTGGCCGGGACTTTGTGCTAATAGACCTTCAGGACTGCCAAGTGTATTTGATGGGTCACTTACCAGCCCTGAGAATGACGGGGCTGAGCAGGACTACAGTAGTGGCAGGCCCAGTGACAGGTGCGATAGAGGCAGGCCAAGTGACAGATAGCTCCCTTACCACTCAAAAGTGCATCCCCTGCAGAGAAAATGGTGTATGTATGAAATATTGTGATTGTTTATTTGCATCCATCTTTCTTTTAACATCACTGGTATCTCGCTTATCCATCCCTCATTTCAGTAGCAGTTGGCATCTATTGACTCCTTCCTCACACCACAACAATGGTATCTTGTGACTCCTTCCTCACACTGCAACAGTGGTATCGTGACCATCCATCTTTCATTTCTCACCATGCAAAAGGTTCTTGCTTTGTGGTGGGGGCTACTCATTGCAAAATTTCACTGGCATCCTACCAGGTAATTTCACTGGCATCCTACCAGGTAAGGCCTTTACATCTGTCGCTGTGATGTGATTACATATGTCTAGCATCCTGACTAGGGAGGTGTTGAAACCTCATCTGTCTATTACCCTATGTTACCCTAGGTAGGATATTGTCTTAACCCAGTGTTGGAGAATGCACTTCAACCTTATGTACCTAATCTGAATCAAGAAATGAAAATTGAAGTTTGAAGTAACAGCCTAGGAAATATGTATCCAGTACTTACATCAAAAGCAGTACAGTATGGGGTGTTTGGACTGACAACTGTTTGGAGGGGCATGCCAACTATTGCTGGCTGTGGATGTGGCTGCTGTGAGATATGCCTGGCTCACATTTCACAGCCCTCTAAAGTACTGAAGATGAATATAGTTTAAGTGAGTGCCCAAATGCCTTTGCGCAGGTGCGAATCCACAGTTCATCAGAGACTGACTTCTACTTGAGGAGTAGAAGCAAGCCCATTATTGAGCACAGTAGTAAACTCAGGTTCGCCCCCTTGCTATTGGAGTGCGACAGTGGCGCCGTAGGAGTTGAAGCTCCTTGTGGACATGATGGGGAGGTGAAGTCACTGCTGACTCAGCACAGGCTTGGGGAGGAAACCCGTATGTTTGAACAAGTGAGGTTTCTCTCTCTCATCTTGAAATGACATGAGAGAGAGAGAGAGTGTGTGTCCTGTCTGGTTTTCCATTTGGGTTGAAGTATTTGAGACATGAGCACTATTAAGTTGTGAGCGAGCATTTTCTTTATGATTATGATAGGTTGAGGACTTTGGTTGGATCAAGTCTTCACATTCCCCCAACTGGAGTATTTTGGCTGTAGAGGGTAGGCATCAGCCTGTCACCATCCCATGGTCTGATAGCTGTGAGGGTGCCAAATAGTGGATGTAAGACAGCGCAGGCAGGTAGAAATATTTCTTAGGACCGCATTAAAAGTACAGCGGTAAGGATGCTGGATACATATTTCCTGGACCTAGGAATTGTGGACTTCCTGTGATATTACTCTTGTACAGTCACCAGATTTCACATACAAACAACAACCTTGCAAGGACATGACCATTGCGACATAGCAACAAAATTCTTCCTGCAATTTCAATCTCTCTAGCTATTCTAGATGTGTCGACTTGATAGGACACGTACGAGTCATCAATGCGACATGTGTGATGATCATCCAAGTGGTATAATGCTCACACTCAACTATCGACCCTACTATCCAACCAGAAGAAACTGAAGGCATATCAGGAGAATTTCATGTTGAAGCAATAAACAAAATTACAGGAAAGGGTCGATGCCCCTTCCTAGAGGAAATGAGTAGTAACTTTAAGAGACAGGCTTCCCTGGGGCCCGTACCCTGACTGTCAACTTATCATCTTTATCACGGCTTGTCAGCCTCTCCATTGTGACAAATTTCTCCTCTTTACTCACGAAGTCTGAAAACATGCTGATTCAAGAAACATGGACACAAAACAGAAACGTGAGAACCAAGGCGTGGAAAGCTCATGAATTCCAGGACCCTATGCACATATGGCTACATACGGCGAGGTGGCATGTTTTGATTATAATTTATATCATGTGCAATGTAGATGTGAGTTGTACCCATGTTGAGCCATACAGGCAGGTGCATATAATGTGAAGACTACTTACTCAAAAGTTGCAAGCCCAGAAAGGTCCTCACGAGTGGTCCCCTTCTTTGCCAAGGTCCCGTACACATCTGCCAAAGCTTTCGTCACTGCAAATATACTCGACATGGGATGGATGATGATCTGGAACCCCATGGCCTTCAACTCCTCGTAAGAGTGCAAAGGTGTGACACCTCCCTCGATCATGTTGCCCACCCGGAAACCCTGAAGTGCAGGAGAAGCATTCACATGGCTTAGCACTTTTTGTCTAGCACTTTTTGCGAACAAGAAGCATTTACAAGGCTTTTCAGAACTGACAGCATTTACATGTTGGAGAATAAGCATTCACATGGCTTTTCACTTTTGGCCTTACATTCGTCCGTTTGCAGATCTGTCTCATTTCTTCTTCAGTACGAGGCCCTTGGATGAAGGATGCATTTGCTCCCGCATCCGTGTACAAGTTTGCCCTGAATGGTAAAGAAAAGAAGTCAAATACCTGTTTAATAGCAGTGTGATAAAACTATGGAGCAGTTTAATGTGATGCATCTGGCCGCATGTCATCATCAAAGAAAGGATGCTAGCGGAGCAGTCATGAAAGGATCACTCCAGCACTGAGTCAAGCCTAGAATCTTCCGCGTTTGGTCATCAAGTCCACGCTCTGCATGGTCAGGAGGACCTACCTACCGTGTGATTGCATGGTCAGAAGGACCTACCTACCTTGTGATTGCATGGTCAGGAGGACCTACCTACCATGTGATTGCATGGTCAGAAGGACCTACCTACCGTGTGATTGCATGGTCAGAAGGACCTACCTACCTTGTGATTGCATGGTCAGGAGGACCTACCTACCGTGTGATTGCATGGTCAGGAGGACCTACCTACCGTGTGATTGCATGGTCAGAAGGACCTACCTACCTTGTGATTGCATGGTCAGGAGGACCTACCTACCGTGTGATTGCATGGTCAGGAGGACCTACCTACCGTGTGATTGCATGGTCAGGAGGACCTACCTACCTTGTGATTGCATGGTCAG
>BEGY01000066.1:72304-86000 GCA_002335675.1 Chlamydomonas eustigma | reverse complement strand
CAATCTCATGTTCACATCATTGCTCCTAGTCAATCTTGTGATCACAGCACTGCTCCTTGTCAATCTTGTGATCACAGCATTGCACCTAGTCTATCTCATGTTCACAGCATTGCACCTGGTCAATCTCATGTTCACATCATTGCTCCTAGTCAATCTTGTGATCACAGCAATGCTCCTTGTCGATCTTGTGATCACAGCATTGCACCTGGTCAATTAATTATAAAATTGTACATGTTCGACTTGATGATGAATGATGAATGATGTTACCTTCCGTGGTATGGTGTGTTTTGGGTTTAGGTTCCGTGGTATGGTGTGTTTTGGGTTTAGGTTCCTTGGTATGGTGTGTTTAGGGTTTAGGATCCTTGGTATGGTGTGTTGGGAAATCATGATTATGGAGATGGATTGAGTAAACACCTCCTGAATGGTAGGTTCCTTGGTATGGTGTGTTGGGAAATCATGATTATGGAGATGGATTGAGTAAACACCTTCTGAAAGGTTGCAAAAGTGCTGATGGCCCCCCCGACCAGCTCCTCGCCAGCTGCAGCGGCTCATCGGCCTGTTGTACCAGTCCGTTATGGCAGGTCAGTCCAGCCTATGTAAACAGACAGTTAGGTCCTAGTCCTGCGTTATGCTGCGAAGGAGACACAAGGCTTGTCAGCAAGTATTGGCAACAGCCACTTCAAGGCTTTCCAATCTTCCTATTTCATATGATTCTAGACCTGCGCCTCTACCTAATCAAGGAGCTGTTATAAAATGTAATCCAGCACAACAAATTAGGACAGGCATGTCGGAAACACTTCTGCTCAATTTTGGTAGGTGGCTGAAAGTCCTACCGATGCCTCACCATTCGGTCCAAGATGGCATCTCCAGCAGGGCACATACCGTGCATCCTTCCCTCAAGGCCTAGAAGTGACGTTTGTGGACACCACACCACTGCTTCACAAGTACCATAAGGAACACTGGGTAGATCTCATAGGTGAGTTTATGAGTTGTCCATGTTCATAGGATGTCATCCAAACATCCATAGTGTTTGTGATCCTCCACACTTTTTCATTACTTGCCTTAGTGTGGGGTCCTCCACTCTTTAACCTGTCTTGATCTCAGTCGGCACACACGCAATCATTGTACTACATCCAAATAGGAGGGCGGGCTGGGCTTCGTGTAAAACAGCTATGATTAGTCATGAGTCTCTTCACAGCTATGATTAATCGTGAGTCTCTTCACAGCTATGATTAGTCATGAGTTTCTTCATTGATAGTTTTGTGCATGTCTATCAGGGGGGTACAGCTCTCAAAGGGAAGATTCAGTCAAGGAATCACAGAGACTGCTGTTAGAGAGCAGCTTGAATAGCAGCACTGCTAAATTTAAGCTGGTGGTAGGGCACCACCCTGTGAGTATTTAGGGCTCAAGGGTTTGAACTTGCTGTACATATTACTTTCTTAATGGCAACAGTTCGTATCATGACAGGATTTAAACTGCACTGACCTTGCATGGATCTAGCAGGTTGTTTCCTTGGGAGATAACTGCCAAAAAGATTCAGATTGTGATGAAACTTCTGAGCTCTTTATACCCTTGCTAGAGCAGTACAATGTGAGTGTGAAGTTGATACAAACCATTTGGCACTCGGACGATATGCATTCTTGTTGCAACAAATTTTCTTCTTGCTGCCCTGTGCTCTGCTCATATGAATCACACTTAACACCCCTTGGCCCTTGGCCTGCCAGGTCACTGCTTACCTGAACGGACATGAGCATGATCTCCAGTATATTGAAAGCAGCGAGGGAGGACAACATGTCGTGAGCTATGTAGTGACGGGTGCAGGCTCTGATGTTGCGATTGATGAGTTTCAAAAATTGAGGCAGAAGGTGTGATCTCCTCTCCTTTGAAGGAACAGCGTTAGCTGCAGGAGTTGTTGGATGTCCTAGCTGGTTAGCTTCAGTCTGTTGGAAAGTTATGTGCGTATTCTTCACTGCTTGCAGAGCATACCTGAAGGGCCTTACTTCTTGCGAGATGACCAAGGTTTCGTGGCTGTCGTTCTTGAGGGCTCTTCACTCGACTTCTACTACTATGTGTCCTCGTCCAGGCTGCCAGCTTTCAAAGCGTCTCGAGAACAGAAATAGTTTAGGAAGAACTTTTACAGTCAAGCATCATGAGAGTTGGAATTGACAATGAAAACTTTAACAAAACAATACATTATAAATGCAGGTAATTATTATGACTCTCACTGCAGCATGCAGAAATCAACATGCCACATAGAACTCAAAGAAAAAACTTCATCCAGCAGCAGCTGACATTATTCAGTCATAACATGATGTGATGGAGCTTCACGATTCACTCCATGCTAATCCTTGCGTTGGCACAGGTTGCGTTCATAGCTATCTACTGCTGCTGCGCGAAGCACACTCGATCAAAACAATATTATGTTACACCTCGCGGACTTTGCACTGGCACAGCTGCATGCTTCTGGTAAGACTTTCATGCAGTATACAATTTCAGGTATCCAGGTTGTCACCATCCCTTTAGTAGCTACCTCACAGCAGGGCACTCCTTGCCTCCCTTCCCGTGAGCTCCACCCCTCACTCTCACCAACTTACCTCCCAGCGCCTGCAGCTCCATCTCAACAGCCGGTTTGGCTTCAAAGGCAGGTATTTTCTGCCTGCAGAAGGGGCAGCTTGGCAGCTCCCTTCCCTTCACGGTCAGTTGGAAAGCGCACTGCACACATAAGCCGTGCTGGCACCCTGCTACCAGGACTGCCACTGGCTGATCCATACAGATGGAACACACCAGTCTCTCATCATCAGACCAAATAGAAGCTACCTCTTCCTCGTCAGAGTCCTGATCCACTGGCTTCCCGCTGGGTCCATCCTCTATATGTTCCCCAGACATGGCTCGCAACATGGCGGAGGCAGGGTCAAGCACACTCACCTTCCTTCCCACAGCGGCAGGCAGCCGTCTCTCTGGAGAGGATTGTTGGTCTCGGGGAGATCTTGGTGAGATTTCACCTCTGCCAGCACCTGACAGGCCGGAGGGTCCAGACCTTCCAGAGTGCCTACCAGACCCCCCGGACATGTCTGACTGTACGCTCCAAACAGACTCTACAGGGGCGCGAGAGGCGGAGAGCTGGCGGGAGGAGGGGCGTGAAGAGGGACGTGCTACTACAGAAGCTGCCAGACCCCCCGACCCCCCTGTGATGGGTGTGATAATGGGAGTAGTGACAATCCGCGGAGGACTTGCTTCTCCTTCCTGCGAGCTAGCTGAGCGCTCAATTGTGGCATCGATGATCCCTACCGTGACAGTGTTGCGCTCTATGGCAGCGGCCAGGGCCTCGTTACTTGGCAGGGGAGTAAGCGCAGTGGCATTGGGGTGCAGGATGGGCTCAAACAGATTGGTAGAGTTTTGGCATACAAGCATCTCAGCTGCACCAGCACCCACCACTACTGAAGCATTGGCAACAACCATATCCGCAGTCCCTGTTGTCAACAAAGCCTGAGGTTCCATGAGGAACGTTGCATGGTTAGGGCTGTGCGTACGGTGCAAGATGGATATTGGGGCTGACTGTGCAGTCACACTCACAGCGTCCTCAGCAGTTGCTCTCTGAGCAGCAGCTTGGGCACGTGCAGCCTGTGCAGCTGCATGCTGCCGACGACGCCGGTGCCTTTGCACACCAATGTCCCAGTGCAGCTGGGCTATGAGAGAGTGCAGGTGGGCGCTCCAGTGTGAGGTGAAAAGGGAGGAGCCTTGTGGATGACCCATAGAGGCTGCCATGCCTGCAGACAAGCCCATCATGGCGGCCGGCATGGCCACGCCAGTGCCTCCAAAGAAGCTGGAGTTGGGAAATGGAGGCATGTGCAGGCTTGCACCTGTGATGTTGATTAGGATTGGGGTTGGGGGTGGCGGAAGGGGGACAGATGGCAGGGCAGGTGGCAGGGTGACGGGTCCTGACATCTCTGAGGCCACATGGGTAGCTTCGGAGCGGACCGAGGTGGCAGCCACGCTAGCGGCTCCCGTCCCCACCGTAGCATTATTGGTGCCTACTGTGTAAGAGGAGCTACTTGACCCTGGTGGAGGAGTGGCTTGCTCCATATTCGCAGTGCTTCCTCCTGACACTGTTGCAGCTGCTGTACCAGATGCAGTGCCAGGTCCTCCTGCAGGACCTGGAGCATTGATCATCATTGAGGCAGGATTTGACAGGTAAGCAGCTGCCTGCAGACATGTATCCACAGCCCGCATGGCTGTAGTAAGGAGAGCTATGCCGTGCTGTACCTCAATGTCTGGTGGCAGAGACTGAGCAGGGATGCTTCCAGAGGGACCCATGGCCATGACGTTGGAGCACACGAGCTTCTTGGCAGCATGTACAATGGCAGACACGGTACGGGGGGTGATGAGTGTGGAAAGTATGAAGTCTAGGATGGCCTCCTGAGAGCTGTTGGGGCCATTCGAGGACCACTGCATCATGGAGAATCACGGGGACAACAATAAGTTTTAAACAAAATAATGAGGGTGCACACAATATCTTGAACCTGGCTATGAAATGCATGACCTCTTTTGTGTCCCATATTTAGTTGAACTAGGCTATGAAATGCACGACCTCTTTTGTATCCCACATTTAGTTGAACTAGGCTATGAAATGCACGACCTCTTTTGTGTCCCATATTTAGTTGAACTAGGCTATGAAATGCACGACCTCTTTTGTGTCCCACATTAAGCTGAAATCCCTCCAGCATGCCAGGAAACCTCACAGTCTAATTAGTTTGAGTTAATGCTCCACTTGACCAAACGACACACCTATTGTTTAGGTTCTCAAATCTTTTTTTCGCGAGTCCTCTTACACTTTCCCACACTTACCTCCCCAGTCTCTGGCTTCTCACACAAGCTCTGCAGCATCTCATGTAAGCCCTTGCTGGTGGCGAGCAGCGCTTGTACCTGTTCCAACCTACGGGTCCACAATGCCTTCTCCTCTGACACACTATTCTGAGGCTGCCATCCAGCTGCCATTTTCTGAGCAGTGGCTGGCATGCTGTTCCCAGCAGCAGGCGGTATCCCCAGAGTGGGGATGGAGAAGTGAGGAGCAAGAGAAGTGCCTGAAGTCTGCTTTGCAGCAGCAGCAGCAGCAGGAACCAAAGTGTCCCCAGGAAAGGATGAGTCCTCCCCAGCAGCAGCCGCATCTGCTTGCTGCTGCTGCTGCATGAGGTTTGACAGGTTTGCCTGGAGAGCTATAGTCTCCAGGTTGAACATGAGCTTCAACTTCTGAAGCATGGCCCCTGTGAAAAGAGAAGCAACATTTTCAGCTGACCAGGAGTATCATTTGTACAGAGGAGAGGACACTCAAACTAGGACCTTCAGTACCCACCACTCAAACTAGGACCTTCAGTACCCACCACTCAAACTAGGACCTTGGACCTTCAGTACCCACCACTCAAACTAGGACCTTGGACCTTCAGTACCCACCACTCAAACTAGGACCTTCAGTACCCACCACTCAAACTAGGACCTTCAGTACCCACCACTCAAACTAGGACCTTCAGTACCCACCGCTCAAAACCTTCACTCATCACCTTAATCATGCAGACATATCTACTCTTTTACTTTTACCCTAGGGGTGATGCAGTGTAATGAGCAATCAGAGCAATAGAAATAAGTCAGCAAGGAAAGAGTCATGAAAGACGATAAACATGTTCCATGAACATAAACTTGTTCCATGAACATAAATTGTTTTGATGTGCGAAACATGTTTTCAACACGTCTTTCGTTTCCTCACCCAGAGTTTGATGCCTAGGCGGTAATGACTGCTCCATGGAGTAGTTCATCCATATTTGCCTCAGCAGTGCCACAGGGAGACGTTCATCCAGCAAGTGCACCAATACCGGGTTCCGTGCGCGCTGAGCGTACTCCTGAGGTCTTAATCCTGCTGAATCAGTACGGCTTCGCAACTCCAGTCCAGGAATGGTCTCCTGTCGTCAAAAGAGTTCACACTTGGGCTCAATACCTCAATATCTAATTCTAGATCTAGATCCTAGATCTAATTCTAGAGAGATTCATCTTGAGGAGTCAGTGGTCAATGCTGTGGCCATCATTTTGAGGAGTCAGTGGTCAATGCTGTGGCCATCATCTGAATCAGCCTTACTTGAGAACATTCCAGAGGCCTGAGGCTAAGGTACAATGAATTCATGATCATGTTCATGATTATGGTTACCTGGGCCTCTAAGAGGGCTTTTGCCATAGCTATGTTTCCTATCAGTGCTGCAATGTGCAGAGCTGTTGATCCTATGGCGCATCGAATGGGGCTGTTCTCTATCTTGGCAGGAACGATAGTGGACTCAAGGCTAGCACCATGTCTTAGCAGAGCCCTCACTACAATATAGGACACGCATTAAAATCATCACTGGCATGAGATAAGATTTGCTATCCGGATCACAGTAGGAGGTTTGACCAAAAGTGCTAGCATGTGAGGAGACACCCTTACAAATATTCAGAAAATATATTGGCTGAAGTAGTTGGCATGAAGCACACCTGTATGGACTGAACCCTGGAAGACAGCAATGTGGAGGGCAGTTAAACCCCAGCCGTTGTGACGATCCACAAATCTGATGTTTGGTGTGTCGTCCTCGTCCTTGCAAATCAACTGTGCAACTGTTGATTGGCGGCCCTGGATGAATGAAGGATGTGGGATTAATCAATGGTTAGTTAAGAAAAAGAGACGATGAGACAAGGGTGCTGTGCTGACTGTGTGAAAGGCAAGGTGGGTGCACTCTGACCTGGTCTCCTCGGCTTGTAGTTTTGCTTCCGAGAAGCTTATTCACACAGTCGCTGTGTCCGTACAGGGCAGCGAAATGCAGACAAGTGTTATGCCTCCTTTCGTCACACACCATAGGATCTGCACCATTCGTCACCAGATACTCAACACAATCAGGATGCCTGCAGAGTAGAACACATAACAGTAACTAAAGAAAGAAGACAAGATACGCTCACGTTGTTGGACTCACCCGTGTTTGCAAGCAACGATGAGTGCAGTTTGATGCTTTGCGTTTGTGTGGTCGATACAGTTACGTCGGGCCTTCTCAGGGCCGTCAGTCATGACTGCAGTCTCTAAAATTAGCTGGACTAAGTCGAAATGCCCACGAGCTAAGGAGACCGAGCAAAGCAAAAGTTTAATAATGTTCAAATATATCAAAAGGCCAAGAATGCACAGCTATCAACATTAGAGAAGCGCACCTGAAGCTTGTATCAGGGGCGACGTTCTATCCTTGAAATTGTGATATAGGGCAGCTTTAGGATATTTCTTTAATACCTATTTCATAAAAATGTAAGAGTGTCTCAAGTAAGCTGGAGCACACGATTCAAGTACACATAGCAAATCACCTCATGAGCAGCAGCAATATCACCATTTACGGCAGCAACTATCAATAAGGCACCCTTGCTCGAGCAGGAGAACCCGACACCCATAATATCCAATAAAAGTTTAGTCAAATGTTTATTAGGTCATTGAAATTTTGCATAAGTTAATCCGGATACACAACTGCTTTTTGGAAAGAGTGTAAAAGTTGCTGAGTACCGTCTACTCCGAGACCAACCAGTCTGTGCATACAGATTTCTTTTGAGTAATTCATACGAAATTGTTAAAACTATGTATGCATGTTGCCTTGACGCTGTTCTATGTCGAGCAGCAACCGACAGCATAGAGTTTTGATGGTTAGTGACTTCTTCTACCCTAACTTTGGAGGCGTCGAAAATCATATATTCAACTTATCTCAAAAGCTTACCAATCTTGGGTCAAAGGTGAGAGATTCCCTCTTCCATTGGTTTGTACCTGATTTAACTGCTGCAAGTTGTTGCACAGGTGGTAGTCCTAACTCATGCATATGGAGACTGCTGCGGAATTCGGATGCTTGCGAATGGCTTGAAGGTGCATGATCACGGGTGCACTAGCAAGGATGACGATCTTCTTAATGTCACTGCTCCCATGGTTCAAGCTGCATCTTTGAGTTCCTGTGGAAAGCCTGTCTTAAAGTTGTGATGTAGAAAAGGATCAGTGCTGAATGTAGTAAGGACTGAGTTGTTGACACTGCCCCTTGAACAAGCATCATATGCTCGCGTGTGTAGGTGTACTACTTACATCGAGTACCTTTCTACCAGCAGACTACCTTTCCCAACCTGTTTGGTTCCTTACATATGCTGAGACTGATATGCGTTCGGGAGCAAATTACTTGCATTCATGCTCACCAAGCTTTCTCGACACTTGCTCTAGAGGCTGTCCTGCATGCCGGCTCCTTGGGGTACCCAGTGAGAGCTAGATACAAGACTTCCATATCACCTGTCTCTACATTTATGAAGGTTTTGATGCAATTTTGTCACTTTAAGCTTTGGAAACAGATCAGAGGAGTAAATCTGTAGGATAAATGAACATGGTCGTTTTACTCAATGGCAGGATCCCGTGACCTTAACACATAAGTAAATCACAGAACTTATGATATCTTGACTTCTATTTTGGCAATATTAAAGGTGGTGTTCACAGATCACTCTCTGTTTGGATTTGCAGATGCTGCCAGCATCCTGATGAACAAGGTGAGAAGATTCCTTAAATCAATTTTACAGATGTCATGAATATGTTACTTTTTTTCTGTTGTAATTTCAGAGTGAAAGCAATACGCCAATAGTTTGTCTTGAGGATATTACAATAAAGAAAGTATTTCTAGAATGTTCTAGGCTGACCAAAGATTATAAGCTATTATTCAACATTTTCCACATGTACTTCTAGGTAAGCAGTTGAAACTTCATAATCTCACCTGGTTAATTGTTCTCTCTGGCTCCCATTCTGTTTACACAGGTACTCAAATGCGTACTCTCAAACATCCATGCCTGCATCTGTGTCTCTCACACAAGTAAAGAAAACACAGTCCTGCGGGCCTGTCTTCCTCCCGGTCTAGTATATGTCATTCCCAATGGTAAGATCATGCTAGTAGAGAATGTAGAGAATCTTTGCTAAACAATCTCTTTCGACGCACTCCGCTAAAACCTGTCAATTCATAGTTGCTTAAAAGTCCATCAAGTTCCTCACATGCTGCTTAAACACATAACTTTTGTTTTGCTTCTCTCGCTGCCTGGATGTTGCAGCTGTGAATGCAGATGATTTCACTCCCTCCAGAGGAATGCCAGGAGAGGTATCCTTAGCATGGCCTGCTGATTTGGACAGAGATCCTATTGTGATAGTGGCACTCAGTCGTCTGGTATATCGCAAGGCACGTACAAAATCACTTAAAACTCTGACCTCGTGACAAGTGATCCGTAACAGTTTATTATTTATTTAAACACTTATTTATTGTTCTTGCACAAGCTCTTCTACTAATCTGCGTATCTTGGAACATTGTTGTACTGTATTCCTCTGCCTGCTGCTTTAGGGTATTGACCTGCTGGCTCTGATAATACCGCACATCTGCAACAGGCACCCTAATGTGCGCTTCATCATTGGTATGTCAACATCAGAACATGTCATGTGCCTATAATTAAATCAGTGGGAGCAGTGTCTTAGAAGAATCAGTTAATTTGTCAACTTACTAACAGATTTACAATTGCACAAATACCCTTCACAATTTTTTGTGCTCATTACAACAAGATTAAAAATAAGATGACATATTGTTCAGTTGGGAAGATGGTGCTTCACAAAATGTTATGTTACTAGCTTGATCAGCAAGTTGGTGCTTCACCTCATGTAATGTTACTGGCTTGATAAGCAAGATATGCTTTGTGCACAAAAAGTGTGTTCGCCCACTTGCAGGTGGAGATGGTCCAAAAAGATCTTTGCTACAGGCAACTGTTGTAGAGAATAATTTAGAGGACAGAGTTCAGATAGTTGGTGCAGTCCGACAGGAAAAAGCCAGGGATTTCTTGGTAGGTCATATGCCCAAGGTCTGCTAGTTGATAGCTTGTAAGCTCAGTCCGCAGTTGATGTGATAATTACAAGCTCATTTACATGTAAGGCACAATGCGTAGAAAGGTGTCCACAAGTCAATTGATACTGCGATATATGCTCATTTACATGTAAGGCGAGATTTTGATGCTCATACATGAGTCTCTCTTAATGCACTTCCACTGTGCACAAGTCTTTGAAGGCAGTCAGGTTGATATCTGAGCATCTCATGTACGTCCTCTCCCAGGATTCCAGCTCTCAGGTTATTATGAGCTCCTTTATTGATTATGGGCTCCTTTATTGATGGCAATCTACTTTGTATTAGGTGCAAGGTCACATCTTCGTCAATGCCTCCTTGACAGAGGCATTTTGTATGGCAATCGTGGAAGCTGCGTCGGTTGGGTTGACTGTTGTCTCAACGCGTGTTGGGGGAGTACCGGAGGTATAATGATCTTTCGCACTAGTGTGGTGGTGGTTGTAGAATGATCTTTCACACTAGTGTGGTGATGGTTGTAGAATGATCCTCCAACATTGTGTGGTGGTACCTCAGGACACAGCTGTAAATTTGGTTGCAACTCCACCTCCTTACACCATTTTCACAACGCCAGGTGCTTCCTGACGATATGATGGTTCTGGCAGAGCCCTCAGCTGATGGGCTGTGTGTTGCTGTTGAGGAAGCAATATGTAGGCTGAAAATTGCAAAACCTCATGAACAGCATTCCCGGGTGAGAGTATTAGTGGTTGGAATAAACTCGGTGCCAAGCAAAAGTTTAAGAGTCCTGCAGTCACTGAAGTGCCAACACAAAATTGTGTACAACATGTGTCACATGTCAACATTGTGTACAACATCTGTTAGTTACTGCAAGCTTTGAGCTTGAGCTCTAAGCATGAGCTGCATCCTTAGGTGAGACAGATGTACAGTTGGAGCAATGTAGCGGAGAGGACCCTGCAGGTGTACGATTCTGTTCGGGACAGGAATCGGGATGATGCCCTCCTATCACGTCTCCAGCGCTACAGGGCATGTGGACCTCTCGCAGGAAATGGCTTTGCAGCTCTCTCTGTATTGAGCTTCATGTACTGCACCTTTCTAGAGTGGTGGTTCCCTTCCTCTAACATGGAGAAAGCCACAGATTGGCCGTTGGGCACAAATTGATGTATTTGACCGGTTCTATAATAAAGTAAAGTTTTTTCTTTGAAAATCCTCTTTATTAGTCAAAGTGGCCTGTGCTCTGTGCAGTGTATTTCAGTTGTACGACGGTATGATTGCTTATGTGAAAAATAAATTTGATTACCTAGCTTCTAACTTTAACATCATTTTATTTTATCTTGTCAACCTTACTTTTACTAGACTTTTCTGATGCTTGTTGGGCATCATTATTATCGTCATAACTTGTGAACGGCTCATCGAAAGCCTGCTCAGGCACATGCTCGCTAACAGGCCCAGGATCAAAATCATTGTCATAAACATTGACCGGACCTGCCCGGGCTCGACCACGATCCGTCTCGAGATCAACGAATCGGATGCCTGGATTTAGACTCTGGATTTCAGTTTCGAGACGATCCACCTCGGCCCCAACAGCGCTGATGATGCCTCTGCCATATGCCTACGGAGATTAATGGATAATTGACATTAAGATTCAGTAAACTGGTGACAGACGAGCAGTTGGGGTAGTTTTACTGCACGTGAAGCGTGCAGATTTTCATGATTGTCACTCTTCACCTTCAGAACCTGATCAATCGCAGTTGGATCTGGATCCTTCAGCGCCTCCTGCAATCTTGCAATGAAACGCTCTCGACCAACTCTAGATAAGTAGCGCCCTGCCAACTGCTCTCCATCCCAAGCCACCTCAGCTTTAAAGCGGAATATGCTGGGTCCAATCTCCTCTGTCTTAGTGTCCAAGATGTACGAAACCACAGCGTCCCTTCGCAGAAGACTTTGAACCTCCTACAGGAGGGTAGCAATGGACACTCATGTTGGAAACATGAGGTTATGGGACCATCACTAAGGTTACGAAGAGGCATGCATTTTCATGTCCTGCATTAATGGCTTGACAAATGAGACAAGATTGTAGGAAACACCCTCTCAAGGTCCATACATAACAAGCTAGCACACACAAACATGTCCCGTCCAGAAATCATTGGCTGGAATGAAAATCGTCGGGCGGAATGCATTGACTGTCCAGAATGATACATCATGGCTTCGTAAAGAGCATTATATATCAAATACTGTAACGCACCTGAACCTCCTTAGGATTCATGCTGCGACCTAAGAGAAGCTGACGATTCTTGCTGACGAGGAATGTCGCGATGACTCCCAACAGGAGCCCAACGCCAATGGAGCCCATGGCGTCAAACAAGGCAGATCCAGTGTACTGAGTGAGTGCGGTGCCTAGACCTGATGAGTTCAGGAGCATTCATGGAGATGAACAGCAAGCTTTACAACCTGAATCTAAGAGATAATGCGTCCTCATCTCTCATACAAGTAGATAATACCTGCAATCATCAGCCCCACGATTGCACCCCCGTCTTCCATGAGCACAGCCACAGTTGTAGGGTCAACTCCACTGCATGCAATCACGTGGAGAATTGAAATCTATAGATAAATAATTTATATATAAATCTATAGCTGATCCTTAGGGTATGTTGTAAAAAGGATATTATGATATTAACGCAGAGGACACAGTGCACAGCCTGCACTGTTTTTGTGTTTGAAACCAGCCAAATGCCTGATCAGACCACAGGAAACTTGTTGATGAAAGATAACCACCCATAACAGCATAGGCTGGCAGTGTTTTGCCTAAATCCAACTCCTTCCATTCAAGCACATGCGCTCTGTCTACCTACAACTCCTTCCATTCAAACACACCTGGTAATATATGCAGTCACCGACATGTTCCTGGCTGCAGCGCCGTCTTTTATCCCCTGGTATGCTACATAGAGAGATACAGCCTCCAGAGCAGCTGATACACCTAGAACTGCGGAGCGGAGCAGGCATCTCCATTAAAAACAATAACAATTTTTACGTCACATCCAGGAAAGGAAAGTTTCAAGCCTAGTTAATATCACACTTTCTTATCTCACATAAAGCAGCCAGCAGGTGATCATATTCACGGTGATGCTGTTCATGTTCAAGATCACTCACCTAAGTAAGTCCAGAAAATCCCCTCCACTTGATGACTTTCATGGAGTGCATGGAGACCATGGATAATCGAGGCACCTACACTTGGAGTGCATAGAGACCATGGATAATCGAGGCACCTACATATGGAGTGCATGGAGACCATGGATAATCGAGGCACCTACACATGGAGTGCATGGAGACCATGGATAATCGAGGCACCTACATGATTGTACAATCCTGAATGCTGGAGTAGCAACTGCATGCACAGACCGTAGTCCTTACGGCTCAAAGCACAACATCTACATTCACAACATTCAGCTACACACAAGGTCCTCTGCATGATACTCTACATTCAGCTACAAACAAAGTCCTCTGCAAGATACTCTACATTCAGCTACACACAAGGTCCTCTGCAAGATACTCTACATTCAGCTACACACAAGGTCCTCTGCATGATACTCTACATTCAGCTACAAACAAAGTCCTCTGCCAGATACTCTACATTCAGCTACACGCAAGGTCATCTGCAAGATACTCTACATTCAGCTACACAAGGTCCTCTGCATGATACTCTACATTCAGCTACACACAAGGTCCTCTGCATGATACTCTACATTCAGCTACAAACAAAGTCCTCTGCATGATACTCTACATTCAGCTACACACAAGGT
>BEGY01000066.1:42388-71697 GCA_002335675.1 Chlamydomonas eustigma | reverse complement strand
GTCCTCCGCATGATACTCTACATTCAGCTACACACAAGGTCCTCTGCATGATACTCTACATTCAGCTACAAACAAAGTCCTCCGCATGATACTCTACATTCAGCTACAAACTAAGTCCTCTGCAAGATACTCTACATTCAGCTACACACAAGGTCCTCTGCATGATACTCTACATTCAGCTACAAACAAAGTCCTCTGCAAGATACTCTACATTCAGCTACACACAAGGTCCTCTGCAAGATACTCTAATTCAGCTACACACAAGGTCCTCTGAATGATACTCTACATTCAGCTACAAACAAAGTCCTCTGCATGATACTCTACATTCAGCTACAAACAAAGTCCTCTGCAAGATACTCTACATTCAGCTACACACAAGGTCCTCTGCAAGATACTCTACATTCAGCTACACACAAGGTCCTCTGCATGATACTCTACATTCAGCTACAAACAAAGTCCTCTGCATGAGGTCCTCTCACCAGATCCAAGGAAAAAGATCCCAACTCCACTAATGAGAGACCATACGAATCTGTCCCGCAGGTACCCGTACTGGAACTGCTGTGTAGGAGCTTGCAGAGATTTCAACACTCCTATCCGTAGAAGCATCTGCATATTCAGGAATTACCACTTCTGCACATTTCCCGGTGATTGTGTGCTTTTAAGATTTATCAAACATTTGTGAAACAATACAAGCAAATGCTTCATCGTTCAGAGGCACAAGTTTAAAAATCTACTTGGGTGATCAGGTTCTAGGGATCATTAGTGATCAAGAAATGAGGGTATGGAGCCCATCCGCATACATTTCAGGCTGTAATTAACAGGTATTCCACACCTGGTTTAGTACATCAGCAATGGAGTGTAGAGCCTCGGCCAGCATTGAACTGAAAATAGGAAAAATTCATGTTGTTGCAAGGCCGTAGATGTGATCCATGAAGAGGACAACCTAGAAATGCCTATGGGTCATTTGATCTGAACATGTTATGTGTCTGTCAATGGATTGCCTGTTTAGGGTTTAGGGTTACCTGCTGCCTGTAATCAGGTGAACAACCCCTTTAGCAAAAAAGATCAGCACGTTGACCACGATTGCTGCAGTAGGGACAGAGAATGACATAATCACACAAGTTTTCAAGACTCCCTGCTTGGGCTGCCTGCAGCGAGCATTACTTCAAAAATGCAAAGCATGTTGTTAAGAACATGATGGAGCACTTACCAACGTTAAGGGACCTCAATTCTCGCTTGGACTGTTCATCATGCATGTCAGCTGCATGAATGGCTGTTGCAGACGCTTTGCATCTAGAAGCTAAACCACTGCAATTTAGATTTCAAGCAATTAAACTTGGTCATGAAGACATTATTTCAAGATGCTTACATGTCTTGTAAGGACAAGGGTTTTTTGCTTTCTTCTCTCTCATCTGTACTCAAATGGTGCCTTCCAAGGAGGTACGGTGATTGCACATTACGCAGATCAGAAGTCCATGATCTCGAGGTATGGCTTGGCACTAGGGAATGTAACTCGCTGTGCCCACGCACAGGCGAAGAGGTGACAACCCTGTTGCCTGTAAGACGATTACCATGGCGTACTTCACCACGAAGATTTTGATAGAAAGCTGGACTCGACTGGCAGAGTGCTGAAGGCATCTGATGAGCATCTACCCTTAGCATCAAATTCAGGACTCTCAAGAGAGAATCACGATACATGATACACGGTTGAGATAGAACATATCCAGGGCACTGGATTACAACAATGTGTCAGTGTCACGAGTTCCGATTGTCCCGTACATTCAAGAAACCGAAGAATGTCCAATATTTTCAGAACAGAGCGTATGCGTGCTGAATCAATATCATATTGTTCTGTTCAAGTACATTTAACTCAACTCCGTCCATCTGATACGTACAATCATTTGATATCACTCATTAAACAGATATGATTCTATGCCTTCTCCCGAAGAAAGTCGCTGGAATAAAGCTGTACCCCATGACTTGTCATCTAATATCAAAAGGCAAATCCATGGCAATGCAACAATGCTGCCTGAAGCAAAGGTGAGCAAGCTATCTGTGTTGTTCTCTCTCTGTTGGACTTCAATTCAAGTACCTTTCAATTCACTTCAGTTGCCACTTTTACAATGTGTGGAATGCAAGAACGCAATAGAATGGGTAAACACACTCCCAGAGGACATGAGGGGATCCGTCATCAAGCACAGGCACGAGCCTGCAGATAAAGCTCTAGTCTAAAGGAAGGCTACTACTGTGACTGTATTTGATAAGAGGTCAAAATATTATACAAATCAGAATTGCAACTTTCTTGAAGGGACTGAGGCTGTTTCTTTTATGTAGACTTCCATTGGTATGTCTCAGAAATAGAGTCCCTATGAAGTCAACTTCCTGATGGATGAAAAATCCCTAGAAACAGAGTATTATTACATTTTCTTTCTCAGTCGAAGGGTCGACCGCGTCATCCAAACCTCGTTTCAAGCCCCAGATGCCATCAACTACTATCGGAGCCAAGGTTTTGATCCCCGAAAACAGATTCTCCCCTCTGGACAGTTCAACATGTTGGATCCAGGAGTAACTGTTATTCAGGTTTGTATGTAATTAGGCATGGGTGCTGTTGCTGTGGGACATGGCTAAGTAACCTGCTTTAAACCATTGATCTTAGTAAAACAGATATAGATCAAAATGTTTGACTGAAGACATTTCTCAACCCTGACACCTAAGCCCTAAGGCTAACTGATTTTTATATTGGCTGTCCACAGTCCCCAACGTGCTGGAGTTGCCAGCCGAAACTCAGTGAACAAGACTACCAGGCTCTAAGAGTGAGAGTACTTCGTGAGAAGCTTGCTGCAGCTGGGCATCCTATACCCTACATACCCGCAGGTCCCATCCCTAAACCCTACTCACCAACAGCCAATCCAACATTGCCACCTTGGGATCCACGTCATCATCGTCATGCGCCTCACATGGCTGCAACTTCACTCCCAGCGCTGGTGTTTGAAGCCTCACCTACTGCTGCACCTATCGTTCATCCTTTAGGGACGCTGTCACCAGTTACAACAACGTCTGCAGCAGCACCCACAGGAGCTGTGGCACCACAGCTTGCTGCCCACCCAGCAGCATCTTATCCTCAAGTAGGCAAGCCTATGCAAGTGCATGGAAGTAATCTTAGCGCATCTCCATTCTCTTGCCACTGCTTTGTGCTCTCTTAGCTTGGATGCTTCAGCCCTGTTAAAACATTTATTGAGGATGATCATTACCTTCTTTCCTGTACTTAACTTCATCGTATTACTTGATTCTAAGGCTAGATGCGGGCATTGCTTAGATATGGAGCCTACATCATTCACATGCTAATGTCTGTCTCACAATCTCTAATCACTGACTTGTTGCCCATGCAGAGAACTGAGGCTCACGCCTGTTGCTGGTGCTTTACATGCTGCCGGTCCACCAAAGTGCAGCAGGATCTGCCTGTGGCAGCAGCACCCCTAGCTGGTTCTGCACCCCTACTAGAGCAGCAGCAACAATGGCAGCAGCAGTATCCCAGCGCCGCTGCTCCTCTGCAGCAGCATCTTCCTATGGCCATCTCCCATGGGATCCCTGAATCAGGTCAGCCTCAGGGTGCAGATCAATTCAGCCGCCAGGCTCCTCCTCCTTCATCACTGCCCATGCGGCAGCAGTACGATCAGGCACTCGTGGCTCCTGCGCAGTACAGCATTGTGCAGCAGCAGTTCCCGCCTCCCAATGCACAGCATGCAGGTCCTTTGCAGGAAATGCAGCATTCTGCTATGCAGATAGAATCGGCAGTAGCAGAAGCACCTTCTATGGGTCCTCCGCAGGCCCAGCCAGCACCAGTACCGGCACCGCCTCATCCTCCTCGTGAGCTGTCATCAGCCATTTCTCCAGGACGGAATGAGCCAACTTCTCCAACAGATTCCACACTTGCGAGTCCAGCCAAAAGGCAAGGATTCCTGAAAAGACTGTTTGGAGGCAGCAGCAATAACAAGCCAACATCCCAGACTGAGGATATTGCATCCTCACCCACATCGCAGATTGGCAGTAATCAAGTCTCTCCCACTGCGGTCCAGAATAGTGTGACTGTACCTGCTGCCCCTTCAAAAGCTGCTGATGAGAGGACGCTTGACTCTGTGCAGAAGCCAGCAATTCAGAAGACAGGTCAATCTTTTGTAGGTCGAATGTTCAGTGGCATGTTTAGAGGTAAGCAGCAGCAACCTACAATGATGTCTGATGAGTTGGCAGCCAGCAATGAACCACTGTCTCAGCTACAACCACCTGAACTGCCCAGTGAGGGGCAAGCTGAGGCGCAGCTACAAAGTGTTCAAGCATATATGGGACAACCTGCAGTTCTGACTCCAGGTAGTGAGCAAACACATGGACTGTCTGTTGTGAACGATGATACGCAACAAGCCCAGGCTCAACCTCTTGTAAATCAAGGCATGCAACAAGCTCAGGCTCAACCTCTTGTAAATCAAGACATGCAACAAGCTCAGGCTCAACCTCTTGTAAATCAAGACATGCAGCAAGCCCAGGCTCAACCTCTTGTAAATCAAGGCATGCAACAAGCCCAGGCTCAACCTCTTGTAAATCAAGGCATGCAACAAGCTCAGGCTCAGCCTTTTGTAAATCAAGACATGCAACAAGCCCAGGCTCGACCTCTTGTAAATCAAGGCATGCAACCAGCCCAGGCTCAACCTCTTGTAAATCAAGGCATGCAACCAGCCCAGGCTCAACCTCTTGTAAATCAAGGCATGCAACAAGCTCAGGCTCAACCTCTTGTAAATCAAGGCATGCAACAAGCTCAGGCTCAACCTTTTGTAAATCAAGACATGCAACAAGCCCAGGCTCAGCCTTTTGTAAATCAAGACATGCAGCAAGCCCAGGCTCAGCCTTTTGTAAACCAAGGCATGCAACAAGCCCAGGCTCAAACTGCCATGAGTCAAGGTATGGCAGAAGGCCAACATCTCCATGCAATAACACCTCCTTCTCCTCAGCTAGCTCCCTTGGAGGGACGTTCCATACCTGCTCCTACCAATTCCACCCCCTCTCTTTCCACTTTGAGCAACTATGAGGCGGAAGGGCAACCATCCTCTACCTCCATGCCCCCAAAGCTCGCTCCCCTCCTAAGTCCACTCACACCTCCACACTCGAGTCCACTTCAGGGACCCTCTGGAAGTGCCCTGCTGAAAGACAACAATTCAGCAAGTGCAGGGCCTCATGATGAATTGTCTGTTGACCCAAGCACTTGCAGTGGTTACATATCTCAGCTAGACCCTCCCACGCACAAGCTTCACAATGAAAACGATGTAGCCATCCCTCCTCATAAATTAGGGTATCAGCATGCTATTGATGACGATGTTGACACTGAAGAACTCCTGTAATCTGTTGTAGGGTTTGCTGCATGCTGCCAATTGTTATGTTCGATCACACACCAGTTTCCAAGGATCGTTTGTTGTAATAGAAAAATTATTCCCCAAATCTTTAAGACTTACTGATTCTTCACATCATTAGAGTATAAGCTTTCTCTATCAATGCCATTTTGAACTTGCAATGTCTACCATCTTTTTCCAACTTCTTACTGAAGGTCAGAAAGGTGAATGAATGCTGACCATAGTGAATGTGCCAAAATGAGAAATCCGAAAATTTGTAGCTGCTCTTGTATTCGTAGCTGCACTTGCACTCGTACCTCTTGTATTCCTTCTCGTGTTACAAATGATACTAGCAGCAATGTAAGGCTATTCAGCAGGAAACATTAATTATGGTGCAATAAGCACACCTTGAATATTAAAAATTACTTCTTAACCCTCTTCTGACCCTTCTCACTCTCAGCTTCCCTACACACAAGTAAGGGGTTGAAAGCTCAGAAGAGTGTAGAATCATCTGGAGAAAACGTGGTGTTTCACATCTTGACAAGTAGGCACCATGACAGTCGAGTGTGATTCTCTTCTGTTTCATGTCATAACAACATACCTTACAAGTTCCGCCATCTCCTCCTCTGTCATTTCATCAAGGCGCTTGCGCATGACAGCGTCCTCATACTGCTCCAACTGCTTAACATATGTCATCTGCTTGGTCGCAACACGGTAGACGTACGTTGAAACCCAGCCCACACAAATGCCCATAAATATGATCAGCTGAACCCAGTTCCCTGCAGGAAACATTGAGGAGTCAGGCCACCAACTGCAGAAGGACATCAAAACCAATATTATTTTCTCTAAATAAGTGGTTAAAAACTACAAGCTCAACAGAAGAGCGGACAAGCATAAATGCTGGATGACAGCACGGATTCCTTAGTTATACTGTACTACTGTAAGCCTCTGTCAAGAAAGTAGGATATGCATGTTGCTTCCTTGATGAAGCAGGATTAAGCTGCGAGTACGTTGTACTTTACCTGCTAGGCCAGGCTCTAAACCAGCTGCTTGCAACCCATAATACAAAGCATAACCGAAGGCAGTAACACCAGCGCTGATGATCAGCACATCTTTTCGGGAGTATCCAAACTCTTTGTTGTATGTGACAGGAGACTTCTCCCCAGATTGCATGATCAGGCTCTCAGCACGGCGCACATGGCTCATGTTGGGTAACAAGCTGCTAGAGGGGATCAAATTAGAGTTCTGCCTCAAGCTACCTGCAATAGAGATTCCCTAAACACTCAGCACTCAAGTGAATACTTAACACAATCCAGAACGTGCCTTTCGTATAAATCCTGGAAATGGGCACGGAGCGTGTGGGACTGCGTGGTGTCCTGAAAGACGAACTATTGGCATTTGCAGACAACTTCATTATTTATAATGTATTATCTAAAATACCAAAATTTGAGCTTTTCATAATCCTTGTGGTTGTCAAGGTGACGGAGAGAAAGTATGAAATAGTTAGGACTATTGGACCCCTCTAAGCAAGGGTCCAGTACTATTTTGGTTTGTAAATATGCTCAACGTTAGAGGAATCAAATCAGCGTCAGACACTTGCAGGATAACTTCCGGAAGTCCTTGTTTCTGTAATTTCAGAAGTCATGCTATTTTCGGTAAGGTTTCATCTATTGCCTTATTCTTGAATATTTGTCCAGGAGTAGCTGTAATGTTTGTGATTGTCCCTCGAAAGAGGTGGGCTTTTCTTGATATAGACCCATACTGCATTAAATTCCTCAAATTATGATATTGTATGAATATTTAAACCATTCTGTAAAGTGATTGTAGTACTCGAATTTGATCCCACGAAAAAAATCTGCTTACCACATTATTTGTCTGACTGTTCATTTCTAGCACGAAAATATGTACGAGTCTTCGCAGCATATCAGCCAATAGGAACAGCGGTTGCAGGGGCACCAGCCCAGAGTGCTGATGGATCAGCTCTCCTTGCTCCTCCTCCTGTGGCACCCAACCCTATTTATGCTACAATTGAAACAGCAATCCAGAGGACATTCAATTCTCAGCTTCCAGGTCACAGAAATGACTGGAGGGAGATTGAGGGCTCATATGTCCTATTCCCCCCAAGTAATCGTCCTCCTGAAGCAGTGGTTCACTTTCTGGGTGGAGCTTTCGTTGGAGCAGCTCCCCAAGTGGCGTACCGACTTTTTCTCGAGGCAATCTCAAACCGTAATGTTCTGGTATGTACAGCTCCACACTTGGGGCCATCATAGCATGTTCTTATGCCCTTTTTCTTGGCTTGCAACTAATCCCCTTGCTTTGATACCTTGATCAGATTATTGCAACTCCGTATGGTACCAATTTAGACCATTTGAGGAGTGCAGATGAGTGCCAGTTTAAATTTGACCGGGCTGTCCGTGCGTTGGGCCCTGAATTTGCCCTGTTGCCTACCTTTGGCCTTGGCCACTCTCTTGGATCAGTGATTCAGCTGCTCATCTGCTCCCGTTATGCTGTCGCCGTAAGATTCAGCTACTTTCATTTCCTCATTGGGTCTAACCTTTGTCAGGCATCTTGTCTCCTTCAAAAACCTGTTTCCTGAAGTGGTCTCTCATGTGAAACGCTTGCAGAGGGCCGGGAACGTCTTTGTGTCCTTCAACAACCGCAGCGCAAATGACGTCATTCCTTTAATGGCTCCATTGATAGCACCCTCAGCTCGCTTATTGGGTCCTGTCTTAAACCAGATATCATCTTCTCCTGTGCGATCTACTGTAGAGGTGCGGAGCCCCTCAGATTATCAGTAGAACCTTTAATTCAGGGCTTCAGTCATCAGTATATTGCGTCATTGCTCTGGAATCACTGTTCTGCATACTTATTGAAATGCCTGCTGATTCAAGTATTAATATCCTAGCCTGGGCTTGTTGCATGCCTTGATCATTGGCATGAGACTCAAGAGAGACTCCCTTTACCCTCTGACACACAGCATGTTAAGGGTTTAGGGTTTACATCACACTTTGCAGGGTCACATCCTAAACCCTCCCTTCACCCTCTGACACAGTCTGTTATGACTCCCTTCACCCTCTGACACACAGTCTGTTTTGGAGACTCTTCGAGGTCTGAGTCCTGGCGCTGTTCGATCTGTGATTCCTCTGGTTGAGCAGTTCATGCCACTGTACCTTGACATGGCTCAGGTATGAGGTGCTGTACCTTGACATGGCTCAAGTATGAGGTGCTGTACTAAACTGAGCAGCCGCCCTTTGTGCTTTAAGTCATGAGTCACTTGCTGCAGCTGAGTTGACCTTGCACTGATTACATGCAGCTTCTGTACCTGAACATGGCCAAGTTGCAGATGCATCTCTGGTTCTATCAAGATGAAATGTCATGTGCTGTGTGAAACTGCAATGTGTTACATGTAGTGCGCACATGTACTTCTAAGGTACTTCTATCACAAGCTGTTATTCTTATTACTGCAGGGCCGCCAAGAATTTGCGCCTGCTCCTGAGGAAACCAAAAGTCTGATTAGGAGCTACTATGGTGGGATTTTAGGGTCTAGGGAGACAGGGATTTGAGTCAAACATAGGATGAGAAATTTGGGATGCTTAGATTCCACTCACATGCACTTATAATTACATGCACTTGTTCTTTCAATGACATGCAGCTAGTTCTCATAATGACAAGCTACGATCCATTGCATGGATATATGCCAGTGGCTATGTAGAGAAACATTTAGAATGCTTTGAAAACCAAACTGTTTAAATCATAGCAGGCGTTACATGATACTGACAGCCACACATCATATGTGTATTGCTTGTTTGGACATATGAATTCCCGCTGTGACATCTCTGGAGAGCTCAAGACAAAAACTCCCATTGGCACTCTCTACATTCACCATACCTTTCAACCTATGATTCATACCAGCCTCATAAGCATCATAGCTAACAGTCATTTACTCATGATAGCTTCTAATTGATTGCAGCTGTTCCCCGGAACCTAATCCTTCGTTTCAAAGATGACACCATCGATGAGAGCAACTCTCTAGCCCAGCTTCTGCAGTCCTCCTCAAGCCTGGCGGAGGTGTTGGACCTCAGTGTGCGCACACTGCCGGGCGACCACTTGAGGTTGATGCAACAGGCTGTGGTGGACCTGCCACCTGAAGTGGCCCGGGTGGCATCATCTGCAGTGAACACAAGTGGGGAGCTGATAGGTGAGTGGTCATGGCTGCAGCTCATTGGAGTGTCACACTTTGTGTGGGAATACTAACATGTGCATTGAGGTCCTGGGAGGCCTTAGAAGTATAAGCCATATCTCACGGGTTACATTGCTAGTGCAGGCGTTGCATTGATTAAGTTATAGCTTTCACACAAGACTGTAGCATGGTGTAGCAATTGCTCTTGTCAATTGTACAGGTCGTATGGCTGCTGCTGCCAATCAGATGGGAGTCCCACAGGCAACAGACCTATTGAACCAGACCTCTAAAGGCGTGACTAACATTGCGGGTGTCTTCGGGGGCCAGGTAGGAGGGCCTGTTACAGATTACATGCAGTCGTTGGCTGATGAGGTGGCAGCATGGATGGGTACTGGGGCAGTCGTGCGTAGTGGGACTAGAGCACTTCCAGCATCCTCGGTGTACTCACAACAAAATGGTCAGTACAGGGAGCAAGCCTGGTAGGGGCTGTTGTGATGTCTGCAGCTTGTAAATGCACGTTAGGCAGAGATTGATTGAGACTTTTGATGGACGTTACCATTATTTTGTCTTTGGAGTAAAATCGCAAGTTGAGGGTGTGTGCGTGTTTTGCATTATCATTTTATTGTGTTATTACATTATCGTTCCACCTTTAGTAAAGTTTCAATCTCCAATGTAAAGACCCATGCTGGATTTTGTTTGATTCACGAAAAGGAAAAATAACGAGAAAATGAGGACAACATGGTAAACTTTGCTACCAGAAGACAACATGCTAAACAGAGAGACATAAGCGTTCAAAAGGAATATTTACCCAATCTTGCTAAGCAATCATGTTTTCATTGTTAGTCATGCAAAACTCTGATATACCATATCATATATTGTACATAGTGGAGATGTTCAAAAGATGTTGTTAAAATATCAAGTCACAGATCAAATTGTCAGGACAGGTATGTTTGTGTGTTTCCATTCAGCAGCAACAGTTGCTCAAAACTCAGAGCAGTGCATACAGAACCGTTATGAGTTCAGGGTTTTGGACCGTTACAGAACCGTTGGAGCCATTGAGCATTTCTGAGAACGAGTATCAGAGCTTCCCTAATGAAGCCTTCAAGTGCATGGCACTATGAAGTAGATAAGAGCATACACATACAAACTATTCCTGCCGCAGGCAGCGGACAACAGTATCATACAGACTATCATTGGCTTGCTGGTGAAAACAGTTAAAAGCACAACAGATGAGATCTCTAAGACACCTCACTACCAGACCTTACAGCACAGAATGTCCTCTCAGCTGTTACTAAATGTCCTTTAATTGAGATAGAAGTTGTTCCATCTCAACATCCATTCAACAGTTAGTCATTTTAAGGATGATGGCATTGATCATTGCTGAGAAGGCTTGACTTTCTTCTTCTTTTTCTTCTTCTTTTTCTTTTCTGCTCCCAAAGTATCTGCATCCACATCAGCTTCTTCAAGAGTGTCTTCATCTTCAGGTAGACTCTTGAACACCTCCACCACTGTCATTTCAACAGCATCACCTCTGTCGTGGTCATTGTGACCATCAAGGTGTAGTTTCGACTCCGCATCTTCTGGCTTTGTTTGCGCTGCCAGAGCTGTATCATCCTGCATTGCACAAAGTTAGGTTGTTTAGAGGTAAGACCAAAGATTTTGGCTTAAACAGAAGGTAGGATCTGTCTCATTGAGGAGGTGCTCTGTATTCAGTTGTCTCAATGCAACATTACTTTATTTTATAGCAAACAGGCTAAAAAAATAAAAAACTCACACTTGATTGCATGAGACATGTTCACAGAGGGGGGGACAGGCAACATAGGTAACCCATATGGTGCGTACACAAAGATATTAAGAACAAACAAGTGCCTAAATGTAACAAAAAATTGATACCTAGTGGGGGAACTGCTGTACAGAGTCTGAAAACAGTATGAAACAACTTAATCCCTACATACCTTGGGATTCTCCACATCTAGTACTGCTCTGGGATGCTTGGGCCAACAGAGGCACAACGCTACTCCTACAACCCCTGCTACAATTACTGCACCAGCTACTATTCCACCAACAATAACGAAGGTGTTGGCTGACCAAGATACGCCATCAGAAGCTACATGGCAACAGAAACATGTAAACATTTGCATCACAATTCACAGCTAAAAGTCGAGTGATGCGCGAGGGCCTCTAAGGTCAGCATAGAAACACACAAACCTGCAGACACAGATTCCAAACAGAAGAAAAAAAAAATAAAGCTGACGAGCGTCCATCTCATTCTCTCTTCCATAACAAAAGGATTCTCTTATGAACAGATATGCAAACAAAGCTGAGCAAATTTCAGTAATATTTGTGTAATCTTTTAGCGCTATAAAAAATATGCAGAAATAGAGGGGACGGGTAGTCTAACAGGCGCCCTCAACTAAGTCAGTCTATCTGAGAGTATTTGTTTTAAATACAGAGTTTTATTCTTTGATAATCAGGTGTACAATATTAGACTCTCCTGAGTAAAGGTCAATAATTTAGCTACAATCGGCTACACGACTCCCCGAGGAACAAGCTATCCGCGTTTTGTTCACACACGTAATGTTCAAATTTTAGCTAACATGGCTTGACGATGCGATCTTAGTATCATTCTACATACTTACATGTCTCCTCAATGTTTCAATTTTTATGTGTACAATAGACAGGGCGTATGCATCCACTATCAAGAATGGTATCGTCCTAAGTCAGTCACTCAGGGGACTGGATCTCAAGCTGATGATCAGAAGCAGATGTTTGGACTTTTTTGGACCTTGAACAATTTTTGTGCTACCATGAACCCTAAGGAGTGAGCTTCATAACCATTAAAGCTGAGAGTTGTACACCTTTATAAGCCATCATGCATGAAATGTTCTCCTCTCCGACTTTGTTGCGCAGTGCTTCCAAACCAGCTCTTGGTCAGCCAAGAAAGATAGGGGAAGGCTGCAGGTTTAACAGCTTCACAACTAATTGTTATAAACTTCATTTTTATGAGACTCCATCAGGAATAAAAGTAAGCAGAACCTCACACGAACTGTTCATGTTGTCACTGATCTTGGTGGTATTTGAAGAGATCCTGTAATCCATTATGAGAAAAAATGATAAGACTTACTGGTCTGTTGCAGTTCATACTCAACACCAGCAGAGACGTGGGTGACCTGCGTGACCTCCTCATAGCGCTGTACGACGATGTTTTTGTTGATAAAGTTATCAAAAATCCTCTATACATCCCTGGCCAGGCGTTCAAGTGGGTACAACGAGCACTTGAGACTTGAGTTGATAAATGTCTTTCATCGTTAAGTGTTATCATTGAGAAACCTTTTTTGAGTTGCATTACAGTCCTTCCATGTTCCTACTAATGCATTTCAGTCCTTCCATGTTCCTACTAATGCATTACAGTCCTTCCATGTTCCTACTAATGCAATTAAGTCCTTCCATGTTCCTACTAATGCATTACAGTCCTTCCATGTTCCTACTAATGCATTACAGTCCTTCCATGTTCCTACTAATGCATTACAGTCCTTCCATGTTCCTACTAATGCATTACAGTCCTTCCATGTTTCTACTAATGCATTACAGTCCTTCCATGTTCCTGCTAATGCATTACAGTCCTTCCATGTTCCTCCTATGCATTACAGTCCTTCCATGTTTCTACTAATGCCAGGATTCCTCAATTCAACTCGGGAGTAGACAGATTTCTTAGCCTTCGAGGCATGCTACAACAGTAGCTTGGACATCTGCACCAATAGAAAGAATTTCACATGCGATTTGCATGTACGAAAGGAAGCCCTTTCTACGACATGCATGGCGTGTTGTGCTTTCTCCAATAGCAATCTATGCATATCTCTTCAGTGTGATTTGATTTCAGAGGATATTGCTTAGTGCTGAACTGACTTCCGATACAATTGCTAATGAGTTTGTTATGGATGGACTTATGGTACCATTGATTACATTTGTACTTCTGATTCCCCGCTATTTCTCTCACTGTAATGTTTGGGACTAGGATCCTGTCCATACTGTCCTGATAATGGAAATTCACTCAACTAACCTAGCACCTTGCTCAAGTTGAAAGGCACACAGAAGTAGACACAGTGAGATTAATTTTCAGCATTTTCTGGATCTCTTGTTGACTGTTACACGTTCTCTAAAAGATTCTGAATAACTCTTCAGCAGTTTGGGTGTTCAGATGTATGAATGATAATTTAAATGTGGAGTTATGTGAACGACTTGGGCAAACAAGCAGAACATCAACTTCTGCTTCTCATGGAGTTTTTATCACCAGAAGGCTTACGTTTGGATGGAAGAAGACCCCGTGAGCTGAGACGCCTGTCATGTCAGCTGGATGTTCTTGCAAACGCAGACGGTTCGGCAATTTTTGAGATGGGTAACACGAAGGTAGTTTTTGTATAAATGGATTTATGAGAGGCCAAACACGAAAGGCGACCTTGTTTGGCAGGTTCTTGCCGCTGTCTTTGGCCCTCGTGAAGTTGAGAGAAGAAGTGATAGGCTAGAGGACAGGGCCATCATCAATTGTGAATATTCCATGGCTGCGTTCAGTACAGGTCAGTGCATCAAAGCTGGAAGTATCATAAAATTCATTAGTGAGTAGGTGCATGGTAACGTTATCATCTGTAATCAATAATGAAAGCTTGTACTGGTTCATCAGGTTTTCCTCAAAACAACAACCTACCAGCTGAATTATTTTTGCACATTCCAGCAAGCATGTTTTTTTTGTTGCGGCTCTTCAGGGCTTCCTCCTAGGAGAGGCATCTTTATGAGTTGACATGTGAAGTCCTCGGTATAAGCATTTATGATGTCTCACAATCAGGAGAAAGGAGGAGGCGAGGAAAGCAAGACCGTCGCTCAGCTGAGATAGGAATGGTAATCAGGGGGACTTTGGAGCAGACTGTCATGGTTGAACTTTTACCAAGATCTCAGATAGATGTCTTCATCCAGGTAGGTGTATGTGATCCTTCCTCCCGTGTCCTCAGTTCCCTCAATACCACCCTGACTCAGGGGTGTGCTTATCCGCCTTCCTCTGAGGCAATCAATCATTTCAGGGAGCTGCAGTCTACAGTGTGCTGTCATGGACTGTGGGCCAACGGTCTTGTTGTTGAATGTATGTCACTGTCTCATTGTACCTAGTCTAGACAGGCATGGCGGTGATGCTATGATGTGGATCATTTGATAGCTGCTGCTGGGTTTGAATGTATCAGGTACTGCAAGCTGATGGAGGCACAAGGTGTGCGGGCATCAATGCCGCTCTCCTGGCATTGGCAGATGCAGGGGTGCCTGTGCGAGACAGAGTAGCTGCCTGTGCTGCTGGTTACCTAGATGGTGAGTCCATAATGGGAGGGGTGGGTCATGTAGTCTGTGCTGCTGGTTATCTATATGGTGGGTCATTGATGGCAATATTTTTTTGCCATAACTTTTTAAGACCAACATGCTGGACATGTTTCCTTGCAGACCTTGCCTGACTTCAACAATATGATCAATGCATGTATTCCATGCAGGGAATCCTTTGTTAGATTTGAATTTTCTGGAGGACTCTGGAGGGGGTCCAGATATCTCAGTTGCTATGCTCACCAGTCTGGACAAGATAGTTCTCTTGCAAATGGACAACAGGTGATGATACAGAATGCATCATGCAATGCTTGTTACTTTTTGTGAAGCTCTCTAGAAGGGCCATTGTTCATGGCTATATAGCTCCTGAGAATGATCCCTCCTTCACACCAGGTTACCAATCGATACATTTGAAGCGGTTGTTGCCCTGGCTCAAGAGGGATGCAGAGCCATAGCTCAGTATATGCAGGGCATTCTTTTAGAGCATACTAAGAGACTGTCTATTGCAAAAGGAGTGGGGAGATCCTGAAAACGTTAGTGTCTAATTATGACGAACAAATAGCCGGATTTATACTTATTTTCTTGACAAGGTCAAAGCGTCCAGGGACGTAGAATTAGCTATGAATGACATTGCTGCTTTAATGTGCACTCTTGAGTCGCTACTATGATTGGGACTCTTTCCGTGAATTCAGCTTGGTAGCTTGTGTGATGGCGAATAAATTGTGGTACTACTGAGCAGTGTTTACGTAGTAGCTTTTTACTTGGCAGTGCAGATATGGATGAACGGAATGGATTTCTAGTGTGAAAAGAGCATGTACTCGAAAGAAATATTCCTTTGATGCATCTTGTAACCAGGTTGATATCTCTAGCCCTCATTATTTTTTTGAAGTCAATGAGTTGGTAGAGTGATGCACAGCACAAATAAGTCACAGCAAGCCTGCCAGACCCTGCTCCCTCTCTCTCTGCCGTAAACCAAAGCTATGCCGTAGGGCTGGCTGGCGATGTTGTTGGTTCATTTTGTGGTAACGTTGTGCCCCCAGTAATCAGATGAGAAATATCTTAGTGACTAAGTGAGATCAACCATAAAGACACCAGTGAAGACAAGTGAGGGGGATCTCTTGATGTCATTGTACTGCTTGGTGGTCATCCCCAAACTTCATCATCCATATCAGCTATCTCTATTCTTGTGAAACCGGAAGGAACCTGGAGGCATTGGGATTTAACTCAGCCCCCAGCGCCTTCATAGACTTGAATTAAGTGGAGCTTAAGTCTACTGTGTCACCTCAACTAAGAAGATCGCAACCTGAGAGTTGACAAAGACCGAGGATCTGCATACCTTGGCTATGCAGGTTCGTATAACTGAGACCTCCTTGCTTGAACCATGATAGCAAGTCATCTCGACCTACATGGAAAAATAATTATCTCTCAGCAATCCAAAGAAACACTCTTTAGTGTGAGTCCTTGAAAAAACTGGTTGAAGTGCTGCGTAACATCTTAAGTAAGCGCTGATTATATTTCAAGCAGGCACGATGAGCTTGTAATGAACAGCTTTCCTCTAAGCAAAGCTGTACACCAGTCCGGTGTGCTGACCTCACACACCCCGCAGTGCCCACTGCAGCACCCAAGCCGCAGAGTTTCCTCGCTTCTCAGCGCAACTTCCAGCATCTCCTCTCCAGGATAAGCTGAAGTGCTGTTCTGAGAATCTGCAAATACTAAATGGACAGGTAGGGTGCTGACCTGTGTGTTTCCTTTAGGCGAGCCCGAATGGTTCCTAATGCTTCTTCCTTGCACATTGTGAACAGATTGATTGCAACGAAGATTTTTTACGCATATTTTTGTGTTAAACTGTCCTGAGTAACATTTGCCACAGTTTACATCCTTCTGGCGCAACAAAGGAGTCCTAATGCTCATCGCATGCACTGAAATTTGTCATATAAGCCGACCGTAGGCACAATTGTTTGAGATATTTTGTCATTACCAATAATGTTGCAGGGGCTGCGTCGCTGAGATACGGCAGGTAACGCTCATGTATCTCATGGTCGACCTTCACGCCCAAGATGAACCTTTCTGACAGTACCTAGATGAAATTTCTAGTTCATCCTGGTTTCAGTTTTTCCGATGTGGCTAGGTCTACTGACGGCGATGAGAAGAGTCCCGTCATAAAAAACAAAACCTCTTTTCGGATGCGCTCACCGTTTGCATCGGTGCCATTTGCATCAATATCTGCAAACGTTTTGAATGGCATAGGGAACCAAGGCTCTGTGCCGAACATGCGGAATGAGATGCATACGAAGGTGGACTTCCCGATTGAGATATGCCATAAGTCATCACCTTGCCCAGATTTGATGGGCATTGGGTAAGCAAATATATATGGTGAATTGCAGAACCACTTGAACGTACAGTTTATTTCCTGTTTTAATGTTTGCTAAGAACAATCTTCATCTCATGCAGGGTTCGAGCAAAGAAGATTTTGGGACTTAAAAATATCAATATCTATGCTGTTGGAATTTATGTGGATCACAATGCAGCAAAGAAAACTCTGTCTACAAAATATGTAAAAAAGGGACAGCTCATGGATCCAGTTCAAGAGAAAAATCTCTGCAAAGGTATGCTGCACCACACATTTAAGACATTTTCAGGGAATTGATATAAAAAATATGTGTGCATGGCTTACACTCCATATGCTTTATCGTCCATCAGAAGATGTGCTTTTGCTAGATGCTGTTGTTAATATGCAATGCTCCTTGCAGATGTGGTTGATGCTTCTTTTGAAAAGAGTCTGAGGCTTGTGATTAGTTATGGAGCTCTGAAGCAGTCTCAATTTGTCGAAGCATTGCAGGAGCGATTAGAGCCTAGGTTGAAGCAGGTGATGTTGCTGTCGCTTTTTATGGCCGCCTGAAGAACTGTGACATCATGAAGGATCAGAATGTACAATCATAGTTTGTATGTTATCTGTTTCTTACTTCAAGATTAAGGAATGCTTTGAGGGGATCTGTAAGACTCAGACCTCAAAATTAACTTATGCATTTGTGGAGTGTTTGGATGCTCTTGCCGTGTAGGAGGCAGACTTGCCAAGCTTAGAGCCTTTCAAGAAACAGTTTGAGGGAGTGACTTTTGCCAAAGGCACAGAAATTGTGTTTGTTCAGGAAGGGAACAATCTTGTAACAAAGATTGATGGTTTGCAGGTCAGTGAAAGTGCATGCAAGCTTTGAGGTGATCAAAGCATCCTCTTGTCAGTTGCTGAAGGAGCACCTTGATGTTCCGTTGTGCACAAGAATACTTATTTTTCCTAACATTTGATTACCCTTATTGGCGTCCTCTTGCTTCAACAAGTTTTCAATCACTCAGGTTTGTGAGAGATCATGTAGTGTAGATTCTAATTTTTTAATGGCCGTGGTTTATGCAGAGGGGATGCATCAACTCAAAGTCTTTGTGCCGGTCCTTGTTTGACATCTACCTAGGGGATGATCCTGCAGCCCCTGATGCAAAAGCAGTGTTCAGTAAAAGCCTAGTTGCCTCTCTAAATGAGTAGGAATATTTTTATGACAAAATGACAGTAATTCGGATTTTTATAAAGGATTATATGAAGTTGATACATGTTTAGGTGCTTCTAACTGTCTCTGTCCACATGTCGACATTCCTTCATGAATTACTTGCTGGTCGGCTACCGAATGTTAAACTTCGATTGAAGCGCATGGGCAATGCTCGGGATAGTTAAAAAGCTAGATCTTTCAAGACTCGAATCCTTTGAATGGCCAGTCTTGTATGTATTGTACTGTAAAGTACAGTTTTAGTCTTGCTTCGAACATAGTCTTACGTCACAGCACTGCATCAACAAAAGAAATTTTAAATATGTCAGACGAGGAAGAAGCTCCACCAACTCCCCAATGGTACACCGATAAGGAAGCGGTTGCAGCTGGGCCATTTAATGAGGAAGGCTTACCACATGGGACGGTAAGGAGCACAAATTGAATACTATTCAAATTTTTAAATAAATTACTTTGAGCGTCCTGTCAACTATCAGGGCGTCATGAAATATCCTCCTCCACCTGTTGGTGAGGACGAAGAAGAAAAACCTGGAGACATGTACGAGGGCCCTCTAGTGAATGGAAAAAGAGAGGGATTTGGCAAGTACACCTGGAGCAATGGTGCTGTGTATGAAGGTCAATACGTAGAAAACAAGAAACAAGGAGCAGGGAAACTATCTTTGCCAGACAAGAGCATGTACGAAGGTATCTTGAGTTTCTGCCTGAATTTCATTGTATGATGTGAGTGTTGCATGGAGTTTTATGGATCATGATTCTTTCAGAGAGTACTTGTATCTTTACTCATGTGTAGAACATGAGGTCTTAAGAATAACATTCCATTGTTATCCAATACCATATCTAGTGACGCTAGCAATAATTGTATGGAGGCCTTTAAGGCATGTGATTGTTGTACGCCAGGTGACTTCGTAGAGGATAGAATGGAGGGGACTGGGAAGTATCTTTACGGCAATGGTGACATCTATGAAGGGAAGTTCAAAGCGAGTAAAAGACATGGGAGCGGAATGTACCATTATAAGGTGAGGTAGACATATCACAAATGAAATCTTTATGTAAGATGGAGGAATGTACCATTATAAGGTGAGGTAGACATTTTTGTTATCCTGGACCCTCCTCAGGATGTCGGCTGTCAGTTGGTTGGAGAATGGGTGGAGGGCAACTTCTCCGAGGGTCGATGGGTTCTCAAAGATGGATCCATGTTTCATGGCAAGTTCAGCACAGCTCTGTCTCCCACAGAGGGTGCACACTACTTCACTCGAACACACTTGCTACAAGAAGGCACCTACAAGGCGGGCATGTGGATTGCAGGAGAGCCTCCTAAGCTGGGAGAAGCAACCCACCTAGCAAAGCTGGTGCTTTAGACTGTAATTAAATGAAAATGAGAAATGTGTGTTGTCAAATTATGAAATTCATGTCAGAGTGAGTTTTCAGACTTCTCTTTGCCTAGATCATGTAATGCATTATAGAAATTGTCCAGCTGCATACGCCAACATGGTGTGTATGCTGTGGGAAACCCACAGAACAACTAATTCAACCTCTACAAATCTCTGAGCCATCAGCCATCCTTGACCCTCAACCCAGTGCTATTCATTGAAGTGTAAGCTCATCTTTCATCCTGCTAAGGAACAAAAATTGATGCACTCAATGAAGTAACTGGTGCATCTGGCCTGCGCAATACTAGTTCTACATTGACAGTCCTTCGGTCTGAATTTTGCTACAAGGAACACCTTCTACAATTTCCCGCTTCTCCTAGAGCTCTCTTTTCAATCTGGTATGAACTTACTAATACATGTGGCAGGCCTCACCAGTGTTCAAGATCTTCATCAAATAATAGCACAGATTGTACGGTACAGGTTACGGCGCTCATTCAGCATGACTGCTGCTTGTGCCGCTTTAACCATCTACAAGCAATGGTGAGGATGGTGAAGGACGCATTATTGGGGAGGATGCAGCCCATGGTGAGGACAGTAAATGTTTCAGACTGATATCATTTCTTATCATTATGATCATTGAGAGCATGTGTTCTGCTTGTCACAGTGCAAACAATTAACACTGTCATATTTCAGCCCACACCTGGAGATAACCTACAACACACTCCCACATCAATATCTCCTGTCCTTAGTCTTTAAAAACGTATTTGCAACATCCCTACCCACGTTTCGAATATAATTTAAGCTACAAATGAGAAAAGGAATATAAGAATAACGATATTTCAGCCTTCAAAATCACTGCTTAGATCATTTTCAGCCATCTCCACCCTCTGCTCTACAATCTTCTGTACTAAGTTCCGAACAGTCTCCTCCTCTTGAGCTTCCCCATCAGCTCCCGTAACAGTGCAGAAGCTCCCGTGCGCATTAAGTATCAGCGCAAGCTCTGATCATGAAATATGTTTGCGATAATTGTTAGGGACATATCTGGCATCTCTCAACACAAAACATCCAAAAAGTCCGAGTTCAGGAAGGAGTTGGGTATCACATTTGCAGCATCGAAGGGAGAAACTTTGCTTGCATAATCTCTGCAAGATCCTGCATGCCTCATTTAAGGACTCTAAACCCTAAACATCCTTAACTGCTAAACATTCACTGTCATAACTTTGGATCTTCATCCTCCACTCACGTTCTGGACTTGTCCTATTGCCACCAAGAGCATTTAGCCCCACTAGATGCTTGCTGCAGCTCCCATTGTGATATAGCAGCAAAGTTGGCAGGTTTTCATCTGGATAGTTCGGAATGCAGTCTACGAGCATGGGAATTTAAATAGTCTTTTTGTTCTTCAATTACTATTTCTAATGGCAGGATCAGAGCCTACCTGGCTATTTCTAATGGCTGGATCAGAGCCTACCTGGCTATTTATAATGGCAGGATCAGAGCCTACCTGGCTATTAGATGAGGGTCTAACTGAGATTATATTATGATGACAGTCCATCACTAAGACCAGGGAATGAGTAGCTGACAGTACTGAATGAGTAGCTGACAGTTATTGAAGGCTTACATGCAGGTCTTGTATGGTTGAAGCTGATCACCCTAGTTGTATGCTTGCATGCAGGTCTTGTATAGTTGAAGCTGATCAGAAGCTTTGCAGCATGCTGACGACCCAACTTTTACCTGTGCTCACAATCCGTAGAAATTTAGTGCCGGGGTACTTGTCAGCAAGCACCTCTACATACTGACCAATCATGGTGCTGCCAGCATGCCTGCATGATATTAAATACCATTGAAATAATGATGCATCACGGGGTCTTGAAGGACTACTGTTCATAGCATGAAGTTATTGAAGCAGGGTTGAAATTTGCACACTAGAGTCCCAAAGGTCATTTTGAAACAACACACCCTGAGCTACATCTGATGAACTTACCCTGTTTTATATAAATGCACAACTACATGAATATCAGGCCCTGCATTGGTGACCTGTGCAAATGAGAAGAATAATCATGAGTACAACACGTGTGCGAGATGTTCAGGTCAAGGTCAAGCACCTGAGACCCTAAAAACCACAAGGGAGTAGAAGCATGAGTGACTGTCAGTACCTTTTGAATGAACTCGCTGCCTCTTATGTCCTCAACTGTACCAAAACGGGGTTTCAATTTAGCCCTCTTCAATTCTTGGATTCTACTCTGCCTGGGGATGGAGAAAGTGTTACAACGTCTTTTAATAGACGCCGTCCTTTATAAATCACAAAGCTTAATGCTATCATTACCTGTACTTCTCTAGGAATCTGTCATCTTCAAATTCATCCTCTAGGTCGGAGAGCTCCTCCTGATGTTTTTTGTCTAACCATTTTTCATCCTTTACTAGATCTGCTTCCGGTGTATATTTCTCTGGCTTCCACACAGGATCTTTTGCTGGCAGGTTCCCCATCTTTCTTTGAATATCATCCCATTCTGTTGTCTCTCCCTCAGGCCCATGATACACCTGAGAATGGCATTCAGATATTTACATGCTATTCGTTTGCGACTGGAACTTCAAACTAACCGTATTCAGATAGCCCTCCATGTGCTAAGTTACACTAGTGTTGAGGCTACGGCTTAATGTTGTGTTGGCCTTACTGGTTTCGGATCAGGCTGGTCGGGCTGAATGACTGATGCTTCTTTGTCAATTCGGCGGCTCCCGAGGCTGCATTATCGTCCAATAGATGAGCTCAGGATAAACAAGCAGTTAGGGTTTCTTTCACGCATCACAGTAGAACCTTTTACGTACTCGGGTCTACTTCGATTACTCAATTATTTAAGTCATATATACCTTATATTTTTAAGATGCCTGGTGACAACGCTCATCAGATCCCTGGCTCCCCAAAGGGGGATATCAAGCCACTTAGCCTCCTCCCATTAGTTATGTTAATTTTCTTTGAGGTTTCGGGAGGACCATTTGGAACCGAAGTGCGTGGAATATAAGTTCCTTTCAACAGTCGACCGACTCCACATTTTTCTATAATAATGCGTGCAGGACGCAGTCAATGCAGCAGGACCACTACTCTGTATCATTGGATTTATCGCTTTTCCTTTAATATGGTCTGTTCCTGAGGCTTTGATGACTGCAGAACTAGCCACTGCTTTTCCTGAGAACAGTGGTTACGTTGCATGGGTGACTGCAGCCTTTGGACCCATGTGGGGCTTCCAGGTGAGTCCGGAGCACTACTCTTGTCTCCTCACTCTCAAACAATCTGACTGAATCAATGTAAATCCTGCAGGAGGGGTTCTGGTCATGGCTTAGTGGTGTTACAGACAATGGGTAGGCCAGGCTGCCCCTAAATAGTTCAAATTTATGTTCCTATTGACAATCGTTTCAGCAGGCGCAGCCTACTTATGGTTGATTTTGACTCATGTCCAAGCAGCAAGTATTCATCTTCTATGAAGGTTGTATTTGCCTTTTGAATTAGTTGCATTGATTAAATGCAGGGTGTACCCGGTCATTCTTGCCGCTAACCTGGAGATCTTCTTCCCTCAACTGGGGCAAGGATGGACTCGTGTGTAAGTACATTACTTTTTTTCTGGTTTGCTGGTTTGCTGGTTTAGGGATTGGTATGGCATCATACCTCAAGCATTAGCCCTCCACAAAGTAAAAACACTTTAAAGAGGTTTTGTCTCTATAATTTTTCTCTATAATTTGTCCCATGCAGAGCGTTTTTGTTTGGTCTGTCCCTGAGCTTGGCTTACTTGAATTACCGCGGGCTGACAGTTGTGGGCCACACCATCATCACTGCTGTTGTTGTCATCCTGGTTCCCTTCATCATTCTCACTTTGTTGTGCATACCCTCTGTGGAACCTAAGAACTGGATCAGAGTAAGTGCTGGATCTACATGACATCATCAGCAGCGCATGAATCCTTGAGAAGTGTTTCAACGAATTTTGAGGAGTAATTTACGTATGTCAGTACAAGGCCCCTCGTATATCTCAGTTTTTGAAGGATAGAGAGATTAAATTTTGGCGCAAAAATTGACATGCAATGCACTCAACAGAAATCAGTCCTCGGCATTTTTTTGTCCTCCCCTTATGAAGTAGGGTTTGTTGAGGAAACTGCAAGTGTGGTGATTGACTGCGAGGTCCATGTGCTTTATGATCCATCTCAGGTAGATTGGGACAATGTGGATTGGGGGACGTATGTGAACGTGATGTTCTGGAACCTGAACATGTGGGATCGAGTGTCCACACTGGCAGGGGAAGTGCACAACCCACGACGCACCCTTCCTCGTGCTATGCTGCTGGCTGTGCTCTTGGTTGTACTCATGTACCTTCTGCCAACCATGGCTGTGTTGGGAGTGACGAATGACACAGATGAAGTGCAGATGGGCTTCTATGGCCGTGTGGCTGAAAAGGTGCTTTTATCACTTGAAGGGTTCTTGAGTTTTTATGTGCCAACAGAATGGCGAAGCCAAGTTCATTATTTGAAGTATGCAGACTGTCTTAGTTGCCTCTATGTATCTTGCAACCACTTTATGTTAGGGAAGACCTGTTCATGAGGATGCCTTGAGTTTCATCGCTCTGACTGCTTGCTGACTGTTATTCTTACAGTTTGGAGGACACTGGCTGGCGGTTTGGGTCGTGGTGGCTGCTGCTAGCTCATCCATCGGACAATTCCAAGCTGAAATGGCGTCTGACAGCTACCAGTTGCAGGTGTGTGATTGTGGCATATTATTTGAATGTCTTGGAGCTGACATTCTCAGACTTTAACCCCCCTTGGTTTCTTAGGGCATGGCAGAAAGGGGTTTCCTGCCAAAAGTGCTTGGCTACCGATCGCCTCATGATACTCCTACTTTGGGTATTCTTCTATCCTCTCTTGGTGTCCTGGGAGTTGCAACTTTAGACTTTGTTTCCATTGTGCAGATGTTGAATGGTAAGCGGGGCAAGAATTTTGGACATATCCTCTGTGGACTCTCCATTATGAGCATTGAGCTGACTGAAAGACACCTCTGCATCTAGATACGCGTCTGTTAAGACGCTGATGCCATCAACATGCATGCAGAGATCCTGAGGCCCCTCATTTTCACCCTTCATTGTCATCAACCTGTAGCAATCTACTGCCTTGCCGAGATCTTGGAGTTTGCTGCCTTCATCCACTTGCGTATCAAGTGCCCAAACCTACATAGACCTTATCGTGTACCGCTTCCCACTTGGGCCCTGACCCTAATGATGCTTCCAGCCTTTGCTCTGCTAGTAAGCTTACATAAAATTCTGTTTTATTGTATCTACTGCTTTCATCGTTCAATGGGATATCCCTGAGATCTTGATGTCACTGTCTAACTATTATGATGTCAATGTTTATATGAGGAGCCAGACCAAAGGGTACAGACATATTTTTACCATCCTTATGATAGAGTGTGAAGAGTATGATTGTTGTTCTTTATTGGTGACAAATCCTGCCCTCCTTGCAGTTCATCATCATCCTTCTTCCCGTCTACAATCGCAACTACGTCAACGTTGCTTGCACTGTGGGTGCAGCAAGTATGGGCTTCATACTTTGGCCCCTGCTACAGGTGCGGCTTGACGCTCGCTTCTCAACGTCTAAATTTCTTACTTTAATGCCTTGACATAAAGAAGCATTAATCATTTATGTACTTGGCTCTTACCTACTGAATACTGACAAAAACAATTCTATCTACCTAAACAATGCTTGGCCTAACAACATGACTCTAGTACCTATTACTTCCTATTACTTGGTCTATCAACATGACTCTACCTAGTACTTCCTATTACTTGGTCTTCAGGTGGCCCGAAGAAGGGGCTGGTGTGAATTTGAGCCCATGCACTTTGATGTGGCGGGTGTCTTAGGCCCAATCCCTCCATCAGGGGTATGCTTGCCTGCAGAGGAAGTGCCTCACTCATTGGAGCACCAGAATTTGCGAGTCGAAAGTGCTGTTCCTGGGCATCACGCACTTCTCTTGGAGCATCAAAGGCTCAGTGGACACGAGCATGATCACGAATATGAACATGCTGAGAATGGAGATAGCATTTCAGAGCCATTGTTGAGATCCTCAGCTGGTCGATGACATGAGCTGTACAAAGTACGAATAATTCCCATCCCTTATTCTGTGACGATGACATGTAAAGAGTTAGAAACAAGTTGAGTGATTTATAGATCCTTGTACAATGTAAAAAATAATTCGGAAGTTTAGTATAGTCGCCAAATAGCCCTACTTAGGTACCTATTGAATACTCTTCTACCTTACCCCCTAATTTTAAGAGCATGGCAGCGGAGTCAGCTTTTGTAACAGGCAATGCGCATGTTCAGAAAAAGAAGCCTCTGACGTTATTACCCCTCGTCATGCTGATTTTCTTTGAAGTTTCTGGCGGTCCTTTTGGAACTGAGGTTGGTACAATATATGAACAGAATTATCTGCAGAATTACTAAGCGCCAGTGTCGGCTTAACGTAACTGCCATATGACTTCATGCCAACGCAGGACGCAGTCTCCGCCGCTGGGCCTTTGCTGTGCATACTGGGCTTCATCATTTTCCCGATCTTGTGGTCTGTACCCGAAGCCCTTGTCACAGCAGAATTAGCCACTGCTTTTCCTGAGAACAGTGGTTACGTTGCATGGGTGACTGCAGCCTTTGGACCCATGTGGGGCTTCCAGGTGACTACCTGCATTCACCATCGTACACATTTCTGATTGCTGCTATACTTGTTTAAGGCGCATGTTTAATCAAACATGAGATCTACGTCTGCTGCAGGAAGGCCTATGGTCATGGATCAGTGGAGTCACAGATAACAGGTCATATTCAGCAGGCGTCCCAGCATTATTTCATGGCTGCAGCTGCTTAGAGATATAAGGGATTGAAGCTTTCATTGCCGTAGCTACTTCAATATCATAAAGGAACTGTACAATGACATGCACACTGTCAACACCTGAAATACTGCAAACTAAACTGATACTGATAAGATGCCGCAAGGGCCTCTGAAAGACCTTATCTTGGACGTTCATCATTCTGTAACTGGGAAGCCTATTATGAGCAATCTGTAGATACATTAACATATTTTTACGTATCTTTCACCCCTTCCAGTGTGTATCCGGTGATCTTTGCGGCGAATTTGGAGATGTTTTTTCCACAACTGTCTGAAGGGTGGCCTCGTATGTGAGCACAAATCTTCATCCTAGTTCATGCAGCATCTGATTCTTTTTTTCAATATAAAACATACTTATAGAGATACAGTCATGGTAAAAAAACTCATTCCATATGACTTTTTGATCATGAGAAGAATAGGCTGATCAACTCCTTGGTATTTCAGTTCTTGTATTAGGACATTCTCTATTGCTTATCATCCGGACATGCGTCTTTATGTGCCCCCTGAACCCAGGCTATTTCTGTTTGGCTTGTCGTTCACACTCTCCTACCTGAATTACCGCGGGCTGACTGTTGTGGGCCACACCATTACCACCGCTGTCATACTTATTATCATACCCTTTGTGCTCCTGACTGCCATGAGTGTGCCTAAAATCGAACCCAAAAATTGGTTGCAGGTTTGTGACTGCAGAATCATGTCAGTTCTAAGAAATGCTTAATGGAAATGAGATGCAAGCAGTTGGTACCCATCTTTTAAAAACACCAATGGATGTAGATTGTTAAGAAGTTTACATTTTTTGTCTTTTGATCACAGCCTCCTTTTTATCGCAATCTGCTAAGCAGGTGGATTGGGACACTGTGGATTGGGGCACCTACCTGAATGTTATGTTCTGGAACCTGAACTATTGGGACTCTGTGTCCACCCTGGCTGGGGAAGTGGAGGATCCATCAAGGACCTTCCCTAGAGCCCTTCTTTTGGCAGTGATTATGGTGGCCTCTATGTATCTCCTACCCACTATGGCTGCTCTGGGGATCAGCACTGATGCAAGTGACTGGTCCATGGGATTCTATGGCCATGTTGCTGAGCAGGTGAGCTCTTATTGCCCTGAAACCCTAAACCCTGATGCTTAGAATAAGAGCTCTACATGCATGGGCTCTAAAGCAGCTTGAATGCTTGTGACACTTTTTTCAGTGAAGTGTGCGTGTACTTAATTTGAAATCCTCCGTTGTACAAATATGGTTTTTTGTGTATGGCCATGTAGGTGGGGGGAAGGTGGTTGGCAGTTTGGATCGTCATTGCAGCAGCTTGCTCTTCTGTTGGCCAATTTCAAGCTGAAATGGCCTCTGACAGTTACATGCTTCAGGTGAGTGGAAACGGAGTACCATGCTGCACATGACCCTTTGTCAGTTACATGCTGCACGTGACCTAAGAACTGAAGTGAAAGGTAGAGAAGGGTCTCAAGCCAGCAGATGTCTCTGAGGAGACATCAATTAGTTGCCCACGATTCTTTTTTCATGGTGCACCATCATACCCTTATCTTTAAACTCATTGGTTTGGAAGAAGTTACCTAATGTGGGATGCATTTTGGTGTCTTGTCATTTGACAAGGGCATGGCAGAGCGAGGCTTCCTGCCTAGATTTCTTGGAGGTCGCTCTAAACATGATACGCCCACACTGGCCATTATCTTGTCGTCTCTTGGGGTGATGGGGCTGGCGACATTCGACTTTGTATCAATCATTGAGTTACTTAACGGTGAGATAGCTGAAGCTAGCCTGCAATGTTGAGAGACAATGTTCATCTTCATTTGACAGTTATATGCTCACCATCCCTATTAGATGTATGTGTACACATTAACATGCTTTCCATCCCTATCAGATGTATGTGTTGACATTAACATGTTTTCCATCCCTGTAGGATGTATGTGTTGACATTAGTATGCTCTCCTTCCCTAAAAGATGTATGTGTTGACATTAGTATGCTCTCTATCCCTAAAAGATGTATGTGTTGACATTAGTATGCTCTCTATCCCTAAAAGATGTATGTGTTGACATTAATACACTCTCCATCTTGCCATAGCCATATATTGTCTAGCAGAACTCCTTGAGTTCGCAGCTTTCATATGGCTGCGTATAAAAGCTCCACATCTACCACGACCTTACCGCATCCCTCTTCCCACCTGGGCGCTCTGTATCATGCTGCTACCTGCTACAGCACTGCTGGTAGGTCTGTAATGTAGCTAGTGCAGTCTCTTGATTATAGCTGTCTTCATTTTTTGATGCCAATTGATTGCTTGAGATATTGATCTCTTGCCAAAGATCATAACATAATGAATCAATGGAGATAACACATTTCGAGCATATGTGGCCTCTTTGCATATCCACACTTATGAACGTGGCCTCATTACATGTCCACACTTATGAACGTGGCCTCTTCGCATATCCACACTTATGAAAGTGGCCTCTTTGCATATCCACACTCATGAACGTGGCCTCATTACATGTCCAAACCCATGAACGTGGCCTCATTACATGTCCACACTCATGAACGTGGCCTCTTTACAGGTTCACACCCATGAAT
>BEGY01000066.1:0-42245 GCA_002335675.1 Chlamydomonas eustigma | reverse complement strand
TGTCCAAACCCATGAACGTGGCCTCATTACATGTCCACACTCATGAACGTGGCCTCTTTACAGGTTCACACCCATGAATGTGGCCTCTTTGCATATTCACACCCATGAATGTGGCCTCTTTGCATATTCACACTCATGAACGTGGCCTCATTACATGTCCAAACCCATGAACGTGGCCTCATTACATGTTCACATTCATGAACATGGCCTCTTTACATGTCCACACTGATGAACGTGGCCTCATTACATGTCCAAACCCATGAACGTGGCCTCATTACATGTCCACACTGATGAACATGGCCTTATTACATGTCCACACTCATGAACGTGGCCTCATTACATGTTCACATTCATGGACATGGCCTCTTTACATGTCCACACTGATGAACATGGCCTCTTTACATGTTCACACTCATGATAGGGCCTTTCATGAATAATGACACGACAATCAGCCCCTTTTGCACATCACAGGTGACAGTAATTGCCCTCCCCTTTCTTAAGTTAGATTACACAACCATGCTTTGGACAGTGGGAGCTGGTTTGTCGGGATTTATCTTGTGGCCATTGCTGCAGGTGTGCTAACAACACTAAACTAAAAGTTCCCTTCAGTTCATATTTCTAACTTCTGAACAGAGAAGATGTAGATGTGTGTTGACTGCGTCGTGATTATAACTGCTCATGTGAGTGTTTACAGGCTGATGAGCTGTATTTGCTATCATTGAGTGTAGCTAGGAGCAAAGGCTCATCCCCATGCATGTCCATAATGAGCTAAGTAGGAGCAAAGGCCCATCCTTATGCATGCCCATGTTGAGTGTAGCTTGCATGCTTTGTATCTCATCAACAGGTTGCGAAGAGAAGAGGGTGGTGCGAATTTGAGGAGATGGAGTTTGATCCATCGGATATTTCTGAGACACTTCTCCGCGGGAGCTCGGGTGATGTTCTGCAGGGGGAATGTGAAAGCCTAGAGCACCAGAACCTTAGAGTCGAGAGTGCAGTACCTGGGCATCATGGATTACTCCTCGAGAGGCAAGGGAAGAGTGTGAAGATCACAGATATAACTCCTAAATTGCACCAGCCGCTAATATCAGCAGAGGGCAGTGCTTCTGAGGCATAGGATTGGGAGAGACGGGAGGAGATGCCATGTCGCATTCAAAGCAACAGCTAAGCTGCAGCTTGGTTAGCGTGGGCAATAAAAGGTTCAAGAACATTAGAATGTGCAACATTGCATTAACTCACGAAGCATAGAAAAAGTGGAACAAAATCAGATCTATGGTTTCTGTTAGAGGTAAGAATCACAACATTAACTAGTTTTTTTAAATGAAAATCCACGGCTCTTCTAGCTTCCATCATCCCCTGTCATAATCTCAATGAGGTCTGCAATGTTGATCCAGAACAATGCGCCAAAAGCAAGAACGATAATGAGGTTGAGGTACATGGTTCCGGAGGTGTCGTCGTAGCGCGTAGCATGAAGCAATGTTAATCTTGGCCTGCAAAACCAGAGCACATTAAGAAGGCATCAACGAATGCAGTTGGACAACATATGCAGTTAAGACACAGCCCTTTCCTTGTGCATGGCAGTTAACATGCAGATCCAGGGTTCTCTAGTTAACCTTTCCTCGACTCCTGAAGTTTCAGGAGTAAGAAAGCCTTTCTTAAGGCCTATCTTTAAAACACAACTCACGTTCTCCACATGAAAATTAGTAGTCCATAACCACATATGTACATGGCGCACGCCATGAGAATAAAGGCAGTCACTTCACTGATGTGCAGTGTGGGATTTTCTGTTGGATCAGTCCTAGCCTTAGAGGCGAAACCCAGCATGCCCACAGATAAGCCGGCCATGGTGATGGACAAACTGCAGGCATTTCACAGGATGCAAAGTTACAAAGCATGACATTTGTCTCTTATTGGGTTGTACAGACCAATGTCGTGAATGTTGCAGGCTCCCTGATTAGCTCACCTGACCCATCTCAGGAAGACACGTTCATTCTGCATGAGCTGCTTGGGTTCCATTCGCATCACCTAGGTAGGGAAGTGAAGAAGAAAGGATGCAAAAATTCACAGGAATTCCGATGAAATATTTAACAACATGCCGCCGCCATCAGGGAGAGTGTTTAACATGCCGCCATCAGGGAGAGTGTTTAATCGAGATATTAAACAACATGCCGCAATCAGGGAGAGTGTTTAATCGAGATATTAAACAACATGCCGCCATCAGGGAGAGTGTTTAATCGAGATATTAAACAACATGCCGCCATCAGGGAGAGTGTTTAATCGAGATATTAAACAACATGCCGCCATCAGGGAGAGTGTTTAATCGAAATGACCATCTTCATTTTCTTTAAGGTGCCACAAAGCACATGTTTTCATTGAAAGCACTTCCCAGCACTGCTGCGTCTCACCACATTAGAATCATAAACCTTCCCAGCACTGCCTTGCCTCTGAACCAGCTTGGCCTGCCAGGCAGCAACACCACTCTTGACGCGCTCTGTGGCTTTCTCCAACAGCCTTTTCCTCCCCTCCTCACTGTACACCCCAACAGAATCCTGTGAGAACCTGCTTGAGATTCTGCTCAAGCCACTCTTCTGTTTGGATATCAGCGAATGTTGGGAAGGGTTGAGAGGCTGCTCCTCAAACCTGTCATCGTCTGCCACCACTGAATCTGCGTCTTGTGCATTCATTGGATCATCCATACCAAACAGATCTGCAATCAAAAGCAGGGATGAGAGTACCTGCACTTAGAAAAGTACCCAAGCAGAACAAATCATAGTACGTAACCAAAGCACATCATTTTTCAACAAAGCACCAAGCTCTGACCTCCGTTTGTGCGCTCTCCATCCTCTCTTTGCACAATGTTCATGTAGAGGAATCGCTGCAATAATTGCATGGGAAACAATGTTCATGTAGAGGAATTGCTGCAATGATTGCATGGGAAGCAATGTTTATGTAGAGGAATCGCTGCAATGACTGCAAGGGAAGATATTTATCAACAACAATGGTAAAGATACACGTGAAAAATGAGGTGCTGGCTAAAAAGAGTGCCTGTCAGCAACATTGCATCTGGGCAATAAAAACACAATACAGCACTACCAGATGGATAGCAGCATTTTCCGGAGGCTCATTTAAGGACTATACATTCCCATGACATAAGGAGTGGGAACTAACGTCCTCTTACTTGCAGCTCGTGATCATCAATCCAGACAGGCACTGCCCGGACCATGTCCGGCAACAGACCGCACACCCCAAAAGACATTTTTGAGAAGTCATAAACCTACGACAAATTTAGAATGAGAAAGAGGGGGGTATTGGAAAGGTATTTGACTCACAAGCAGTATTGGACGATGCATCCTTGTTCATTTGGTCATGTTTCCAAAGCAAACTGTTTGCGCCATTCAGGGTTCCTATACCTCTGTGATTAGCTCTGATTCAATCAGCATCATCAGCCAAGAAGGAAGTTGGTGGGAAGATGAGGACGAGAGGGGGGAGCGGACCTTCATGTAGGAAAGCACACAAGGTCTAATATTTGACAAAGACTCTAACATCAGGTAGTGTATCAGGACACATTGCATGCTCTACGTAAGTAATAATAAGGGGGGTAAGGTGCAAGGGATGCGTGACGACTGCTACTGCTTCCACAACAAGAGCTCCAATCAAACATAATCCCAGAGTCTACTTGAAAATAACCTCAAACCTGTGAAGTTCATAATGATTACAAGCACTATATATACAACTCACCTTCATGAGGATGTAAGGGAATTCAATTCGATCAGCTGGCTGCTCTTGATGCCATATTCCATTAGCCAAACGGTTCATACCATCACAACTGTTGTTCATGAATAACGCAGCCAGGATAATGTTGAATAGGACTCCATCCTCAGATCATATCAAACCAGAGATTGTCACATATTCTACAAAATTTGCTTCGAATGTTCTGCAGTTTTACATGCAGCGGGTCATTTGTTTCAAGTGAAACTTCAATCCCACACGCCTGAACTCCAGTAGTGCCTCTATCTCCTCTTGCAACACAATGCGTATCCCACTCTGGCTGACATCTCCTTGGAACTCCTCCTCACGATGCACCACCCTCACCATGGGCTGGAGGGTCTTGCTTTCAATCAAGTGTTGAATCTAATCACAAACACAGTATAGGGATCATTGTGTTCTAGTAATAAGGTCTTAGGGTTTACTGTGGTGTAGTTATGTTGTCTGTAGCTCAACACGTGCATCTACACACCAGCAAAAAAATAGGGAGGATGCCTGCGTCTGACATATTGAGGGCATGATGCAGCAACATGATACCTCTGTGAATGCCTTAAAGAGCTTGTACTCCTGAGCAATGGCTTCTGAGTCTGTCAGCTTGGATGTACTGTAAACAATAAACATGACATGAGGTAGACCATCGGCACATCTTCTTACTGAAATCAATAGATTAGCCATTCAAATCACCTCTAGTACCTTGAATCAATGATTATGATTGACAAGAGTCCTCTTTTGTTTGACACTCCCGAGCTCACACCATCAATACCTGAAACTGTACAACGTTTGGGAGGACACGAAGCCTGAGGGACCTACCTCGCCAACTCTTGCTGTTGCTGTATAAATTTATGAGCATGAGCAAAGCTTAGGCGTCCCAGAAGAAACTCAGCCACCTGATGTGTCATCAATCCAAACATATGTTTAACCACGTGGATCATTAACTACGTGGATCTTAAACTACGTGGATCATTAACTACATAGATCTTAAACTACGTGGATCATTAACTACATGGATCTTACACTACATGGATCTTACACTACATGGATCATTAACTACATGGATCATTAACTATGTGGATCTTAAACTACATGGATCTGTCTGAAACAAATGCTGCAATGATCAATTTAACATCAAGGCTAGGAGCCATACCTGGAGTTATTATAATGATGGTCACACTACCACCATCAGGACTGCTAGATAGGGGTGATATAGAGGTAAACCATGTCATTCAACCCTCAAACTCCAACCTTATTCTCAGGAAGTGGGAAGGCGTCCTCTACAGCAGTCTCAGGCCTCCACCCTTCTTGATACACCTTCCTCTGCACCTGCACTGCGTTAGGTTCTGCAAAGCCTCGCCATCTCAGTCGCATCTGTGAGAACCACACAGATGAGTTCACAAGCAGATTCTTCTTAGTTTGCTCCTAGAAAGTGAGTGAGCCTTACGCTATCCGTCAACTGCTATCTATCTAATGCTATCCATCAACTGCTATCCATCAACTGCTATCTATCTAATGCTATCCATCAACTGCTATCTATCTAATGCTATCCATCAACTGCTATCTATCTAATGCTATCCGTCAACTGCTATCCATCAACTGCTATTCGTCAACTGCTATCCATCAACTGCTATCTATCTAATGCTATCCATCAACTGCTATCTATCTAATGCTATCCATCAACTGCTATCTATCTAATGCTATCCATCAACTGCTATCTATCTAATGCTATCTATCAACTGCTATCCATCAACTGCTATCTATCAACTGCTATCTATCTAATGCTATCCATCAACTGCTATCTATCTAATGCTATCCATCAACTGCTATCTATCTAATGCTATCCATCAACTGCTATCTATCCATCCCAAAGAGTATGACAAAGAATTTAAAGTGCCAACCTTATTAATCAACATCCACATGATACTGATTTAATGCTTGTAACATAGAGCTAGAGAGAAACCTCACAGACCATCTTATCTTCAACAATGATCAACACACCATTTAGGGCTACCTGTGTTGAGTACGGCCTGCCATACAACAGGTTATGGTACAGCTCCAAGCTGTTTGAGTCCAAGTATAATGTGTTCACAATCATATCCGACTCAAATTCATCAAATGACCTCTCCACCGCTGGAATGTGCTGGAGGATGACGTGTTTCACCTAGCATTAAGCAAAAACACACATTATGAATGCCAACACCTCGTGAATGACAGCAGTTTAAATCATTATGAACGCCAACACCTCGTGAATGACAGCTGTTTAAATCATTATGAATGCCAACACCTCGTGAATGACAGCAGTTTAAATCATTATGAACGCCAACACCTCGTGAATGACAGCTGTTTAAATTATTATGAACGCCAACACCTCGTGAATGACAGCTGTTTAAATCATTATGAACGCCAACACCTCGTGAATGACAGCAATTTTAATCAGATGTTACGCAAAAGAATAGCAGGACCAAAATCTCTGCCTCTCCTTGAACAGTCTTCCAGGATTCCAATGAGGTGCATTTCATTGTGGTACAAATATGTGGGGCCATTGTATTAAAGAGTAGCATAAAGATGTTTACAAAAGTTTAATATTACTCTTTGTTTTGATGTTATCAAAGTTTCTTCCTACACAAGCACTGTAGCAAAAGCCCCTGCACATTGCTGCACCTGTAGGATGTCCTCTTGACGAACCCAGTAGTTAAGAGTATATTCTTCTTTCCCACTGTGTAGCATGCTGAGGTCAATCTTGCCATGAGAGCGATGAAGTTCAGAGAATACCCTTGACAAGCTCATCTGAACATTGAGAAGGACCATGCATGCTATTTATTACACATGGTTAAGAAACTATTCAAAACAAGGTCACAATCCAAAATAAGGGTCACGAGAGGTAGATGATCTAATCTTGGTTTTATAGATCAGACAACTAAGCTCAGATGTACTAAGCTGTCCACATCTGGGCTGCCCATTTTCCTCACCTGAATATCCTGATGATCTTCCTGCACCATGTACCTTCATGCATCATTCCTTCACCTGAATATCCTGATGATCTCCTTGCACCCAAGGCTGAGAGGATATATGTGTTTTGTAGAAGTGGTAGCAAGGAGCTTCCGGAAGCAGCTTATCGTGCTTCTTAAGAATCTTCTGTAGACCCGCATAGTTCAAGTTGCAGTACCTGAGATGTCCAAGGACAGCATGACTCACCGCAATCCAAACACGCAGCCAGGCATGTGTAGATCAGTACATGATGAGGTACTTCATGTGTAGATCAGTACATGATGAAGTACTTCATGTGTAGATCAGGACATTATTGATTCGTGGACTGAAGCGGTTTGAGGCATGCATACACAGAAACTCAGAAGAGGCATGCATTTGCACCTACTTCTCTAGCTGCATGCATTTGCACCTACTTCTCTAGCTGCATGCATTTGCACCTACTTCTCTAGCTGCATGCATTTGCACCTACTTCTCTAGCTGCATGCATTTGCACCTATTTCTCTAGCTGCATGCATTTGCACCTATTTCTCTAGCTGCATGCATTTGCACCTACTTCTCTAGCTGCATGCATTTGCACCTACTTCTCTAGCTGCAAGTACTCATCGCCGATGCTCTTGGCCACCGACATCAGGGCTTGCCTCTCAGGAGCTGATGTGAGATCAGTAATTTTAATGCTCACTTGAAGGTCTGTCACCCGGCTCCTGAGCTGAGAGGCTATTCCCTGTATGTTGACAGCCATGTTGAAAATGCAAGGAAAGTCTGACACAGTAATAAAGTACTGCTAAAGCAAATCATAATAAAGGTAACTACATGCAAATTTCCATGGCCTGTATTTTGATGCTGGATGTAAATAATCAACGTGTCCTGCAGAATCCTTGCCAAGGAGAAGGTGTTGACTTTGGAAACTTCTCTTTCCAATGCAAGGAAAAACAGTTCTTGGGCTGTAAAATCATCATTTAATCCAGTCTGTAAGCTGATTCCTCCAGGCTCTTTCCCCCATGTCACACGGGAAGCTCCATGAGCGCTACTCAGTGCTCCAGAACTGAGAGAAAGCTTTGTAGGTATGTACACCGCATGTGGTGCATGGAGAACTTCATGAAGGAGCCTCTTCAGCGCTGAATAACTGGAGATAAATAAAAATCTATAAGGAAGCATCCTGTGCGGCAATTATGTCTCTTCCGATCGAAGATTCGACCACAGTAATTGCTTAATTAGATGAAAACGAAGCTTATAGTCGTTACAAATATAATCTTGTCTATGCCTTCTTACTTGACGTAGTCATCCGACCAGGCTGCTCGACGATGAGCATTTAAATACGACTCAAACTTCATTTCATTGTTTGATATATCTAAGAATGATGAAGGATGTCATTGCGTACATTACCTTGTTGCATTCACAAGTGATTGGCTTCTTGGGAAAGATTCCTTTCATATGTACGGCAATTTCCTGCATTTAGCCATGAGTTTCAAAAAGACATGGATGAATGATTAATAGAAGTACCTGCGTTTAAATGAGTTATCAAGCTGTAGCTGACTCATTCGCAAGTCAACATTGACTACTCCCTTCGAAAAACCGACTTGGCGAAAAAATGCCCAGCCCCTCTCGATTGCATGGGGGTATCAGTCATCTATCAGCACCTTCAGACGTGGATGCGATCAAAAAGCAATACCAGGTTAATTTTCCTTCCTGATTATAAATGGTTTGAAGTTAACCAACTGAAGGGGCCTCATGCTTAGATGCTGAGGGTGAAATATGACAAGACTGAGGAGAAGCTTTCAGAATTCAGAGAAAAACTTCGGGATGTGCGTGCAGAATTAGTAACTAAAGACAGGTGCTTACTCTTTTTCACTACCTTCCAGCATAGTGACTTATCCTAGCTGTGTCAGTTGCTGTCCTGATTGTTATAAAACACAATGACATAACATACTTTGCAGGCAGTTAGAAGTTGCTAAGAGAATGGTTCAGCGTGTCCAAAGTGACAAGAATGATGTTGAGGTAAAAAAGTGCACGAATGTGGATAAGAGAGTGCAGAAAAGGCTTTCTAATGAAGTAGGAATGTGCCCATTCATGTGCAGAGTGCACATGAGCTAGATCGTGCTCATGTTCGTAAGCTGGAGGCCAAGTTGAATCAGTCCACGGATCTAGCGGACCTTCATACAAAATACTTGAGAATGAGGACTAAGGTAGGCTTCTAAAAGCAATTGTTCATCTGGCATTTACAGCCTTGAGTCATTAGCCTAAGCGGGCCTGCCATGCAATCTATGCAGTGCTCAGACCTCTCTAATCAGCTCCAGGAAATGGAGTCAAGGGCATACATCAATGAAGAAACCAACATGCAACTGACTCAGGAAGTCAATTTGCTGAAGACAGCCTTGGGCCTGAAACATGAAATGGGAGGAGCTGTTGGAAACAATCAAGCTGTGCTGCTGCGTCAACTATCCAAGGTGATGATTCCATGAGCTTGGGAAGTGATCAGGCAGTAAAATCTTGTTGTCTTTTTAGATATGGGGTGTACCTCTGAAGGCTACTTTGGTCTTTTGCTGAGGATATATTTGATTGATTTTACAAAGTGGTTCAAAATGGACTTCTGCCCTTTTTGTCTTGCCCTGCTAATTACGTGCGTTGTTCCACACTCCAGAGTCAAGCGGAGAGCACTGCTTTGGCTATGCAGCTCTCAGAGAGTCAGAATGAGCTACATGAAGTACTTGACAAACTGGACATGGCTAAAGAAGAGGTCCTAAATCTGAAGCAAGTGAGTGTGAGAGAGCACTTGGCAGTTGGTGTAAAAGAGTAGAAATGCACCTGAGTTGCTTGCTCTTGAACCATGATGACATTGCCTGATCAGAGGAATTTGCCTCTTGTCAAAATGAAGATTTTATGCCATCATCCTTGCAGGCCAAAGCCTCCCTCGAGGATAAGCTTGAGCAAACACTTCAGGAGATGACAGAGGCAATCGACACAGCATCCATGTTCAGGAAAGAGGCTGAGCATGCGAAGTCAGAAGCCACCAAGTTGCAGAATTCTCTAGATGAGGTGAAGCTCAAACATAGCTGCAAATTAAACGCAAACTCATGTCACTTGGCAGATGGCCAGTCATGTATAGATGTCAAACTGCAGCTCAACACACAACTGTGCCTTCTTTTAAGGTACTGCTTTTAATTAAGCAGCCAACAGGACTTTAAGGTACTGCTTTTAAGGTACTGCTTTTAATTAAGCAGCCAACAGGACTTTAAGGCACTGCTTTTAAGGTACTGCTTTTAATTAAGCAGCCAACAGGACTTTAAGGTACTGCTTTTAATTAAGCAGCCAACAGGACTTTAAGGCACTGCTTTTAAGGTACTGCTTTTAATTAAGCAGCCAACAGGACTTAAAGGTACTGCTTTTAAGGTACTGCTTTTAATTAAGCAGCCAACAGGGCTTTAATTCTGAGAGTAATGGAATTAATTTCACGCAGATGCGGTCCAACCTGTTGCGCTCAGAGCAGCACTTGCGCTCTGAAGAACAGCAATCTTCTTTGCACCAGGAAAAGTCCAACCAGCTAACAGACCGGCTACAGAGTGTAGAGCGGGCTAGCAGGCTGTCGGTGAGAGTAGCGTGGCCTGTAGAGCTGATGCTGTCTCAATCAACAGTTACTCACAATTTTGAGACTTGCAACAAGACTCAAAACAAATGGTTTACATGCTGAGGACGTCTGTCTTCACTTGATAGCGCATATGCCGGGTAGTTTTGCCTTCATTTCATTTTATAGTGCATATGCTGGGGAATTCTATCTCCATTTTAAATTGCATGTGAGGAGTAAGTCTCTCTCTACCGCTTCTTGATGCTTACTTGAATGCCCATTGTTGTCTAGCTTGAGGCATTGAGGACAGAGGTGACCCTGGCGGTGGAGCGTGCTGAGTCCAGGGCTGTGGAACAAAGAGCGGGTTGGACTGTGCGTGAAGCTGCACTTCAGGACGAGTGCTCCAGGTTGAGGAACTTGGTAGAGGATTCACAGGTATTCTTTTCACTATAGGACTAAGTGGTATATGTCCCACACCATCTTCAAAGATGGCGACCAAATATCTTGACCAGACGTGGGTTACGCAACCATGGCTCATGGCCCAAGGCCACTGAACACTGATAAAGGAAAAGCTTTGACTCTCTCACTGTCCTTCTGGTATAAATTTTGGACTAAGAGATTTAGGCATGCTCATGTATCACCACACATACAAAGAGATTTAGGCAAGGTCAGGTTCTTCTGTTTTCTGCTGGTTAGAAAGCTTTGCATGATGAGCGGCAACAGTGGAAATCAGAGTCTGGGAGATTGCAGAAGGACTCAAAAGAGCTTCAAGTGAGATACATATTATGTTTGGCAGACTCCATACCATGTGCTGAAAGCAGGCCCTTGTTGTCACAGTCATCCCAAGTCCCAACATACTCCCTTCAGCAGTCAAGTTGTTTCCCGCTTTGTCTTAGTTCATGGCTTCAAAGCATATTTCAACTGGCACAAGTCAGGACATGTGTGAATGTAGTTCATACCAGTTTGTGTGCCATCAGGCTGCCTCACACCTGATCCAAAATTGTTAATTGAAGAAGGTTTATCAAATATTCTTTGAGCACTTCAGAACATACCTCAGTACATTTATTGACTTCAAGTGTTATACTGCTCCCTTTAATGGGTGTCTTAATTATCAGGAGTCTCTGGCAGGTTCCAGAGCCTCTGAGAGGAACCTCACTTTGGAGGTTGAGCGCTTGCATGGCCAAGTGGACTATGCAACGGATCTAAACCGTACACTACAAATGAAGCTGAACTCTGCTGAGGATCAAGCCGCCACAACGCAGCGCCAAGTTGAGGATGTGAGAGCTTCCTTTGTTGACCAACAGCGCTTAAATCGGGATATGCATCAGCAGGTCTGTGAATGCCTTATTTCATGCTACATTTTGTGTAATAGGCAATGATTGCCTCAATGATTCAGGACGTCAGGCATCAGAGCATTTCTTGCGCAATGTAGTCAGCATGTCCAGCAAGGATCAGAATCATGATACAAGTGGAGAATAATACAGATACAGGAAAATTCATTTTAAGTTCTCTGTTGCTGATTGCAGATTGAATCCCTCATGAAGCAGCTAGAAGCTTTGGAAGTCAAGCGCAAGGAGAGAGAGACTGATCTGCAATTACAGGTCAGCGTAAGGTGCTAGTACTAGTTTAAAGAGATTTACGCAAGTCTGGAGGTGTACTTAGTTGTTCCTGTGGCACTGATTGAACTTCATCAAGCCATGCTTAAATAGTGTGCCCATGTGTAGATCAAGGAGCTGCTAGCTCAGCAGAGTACAACTACAAAAGCAAACGACTTGTTACATGGGCAGTGTGAAGCTCTGAGGCTACAGGTATGGACTTGATGCATGGGCAGTGTGAAGCTCTGAGGCTACAGGTATGGACTTGATGCATGGGCAGTGTGAAGCTCTGAGGCTGCAGGTATGGACTTGATGTATTGTGCTGTAGGTAATGGTCATCGTGTAATTGATACATGTGTGTGGCTTATTGAAGTGTACAGTCCACACTTCATAAGCAATAGGACCATTACAGATCTAGATCTAGTATCCCATAGTAAAAAATGTACTAACAATAAGCAGTAAGCTAGTTCATATGCCATGAAATCATGAGATTGGTGTCACTGCTGAGTCATAAAATTGACTTGGGCTCTCTACTCAGTGAACAAGGGCATGCAAGCTTGCATTCTTTTAAAAAGCGATGTAAACAAAACCAAAGAATGCAGAGCTTAAGTTTCACCCCTCGTGTACTTTGTTGTATTGACTAAATGTTTATTGCACTAATTTTGCAGGTTTCTGATGCTGAAGTAAATGCAGTCACTCAGGATGGATATGCTAAACAGTTGCTGGAAACAATTGAGGACTTAAATGATTCAAAGGTGCAAGGGCCCATCACACAAGTTATGAATCAAGTGCACTACATTTAGCATCATATGTGATGGAATTAGGCGTATACCTCACTAGGAGACAATTATGTTGCGTGTCTACCTATCCTTAATCCAAGACTGACTTCTTGATTTTGCTGTGCAGCGGACATTGCAAAGCTTCATGGCAGAGCAGGTATGTAGGAATGTCTAGATGATAGGATGGATAAGATGACAAATTCGTTTTTTGCAGATCAAAGAATTTAAGCTGAAGCTGTTGGAGGCTGAGGATGAGAACAAGCAGTTGAGAATATTTTATACATCATCAAGAGTGGGGAGTCCTGCAGCCAGTACCTTTCTGAGAAAGAGTGTATCGCCCAAACCCAGAATTCTCTCAGGTTCCAACTTATCTTCCAGAGCTATGAATTCCATTTATGAGCAGAATGAGGTGAATACACTAGACTTTAATCCACAAATTGAATCAATTTTAAGAAAGTTTTTTAGAGCAGTTTCAGTCAAGATGTCATGTCCTGATTAGGTGGAAAGTGATGAAGAAGTGGGAAAACGGGCCTACACAACACGCACAAGCTCGGCTTTCAACATAAGGTCTGGCACATCCTTCTGCATAACAAGCAGAATATCAATGAGACTTGAACTTATTCACATGAATGTCTAAGTCTCTTGCATTTTAATTTTACTGTTGCCAATGTAGGTCTGCACAAGAGAGTAAGAGGTCTGAATTATCCCCCTCTCTTTACCGACGTGCCAAAAACGTTACTAAGCATGAGGTTGATAGTGATGATGAGGAATTTAGGTCCATTATTGGAAGACGTCTTAGATGAAAATATTGACATGTACTTAATGCAGTATTCTCTGTCAGTATCATTGAAAATATATAAATTTCGCTTACGTGTGAACATAAAGTGAAGAAGGAGTTGCCTCGCCACAAGGCCTTCCGTATGCATGCTCCAGAACCTCATCTTCCAGAAATAATACGATCAGTTGTCATTTTCTTTTTGAAAGCTTTTAAAATGGCTCTTTCAATGTCAGCAAAGACGCGTGCTCTGAATGTTAAAAGACGCAGCGGCGCCCCTGTCTCGATCGGTCGCCATGCCACATTACCTAGCCGTTCTGTTATAACTCGGGCTAGACTCGAGTGGCCAGACCCTCAGCTTATTGAGAGCGTGAAGGCGGAATTCCCTGATAAGGGGGTGAGCATATGCCTTGTGTGATACTGCAGCTAGGATCCCCCGTCTTTTCTCCTGACGTTCGATTCTGCCGTGGCCAGGTTGCTACCATTGAGGAATGCAGAGCATTGTACAGCAATTTGGGTTACACATACCTTGATGTCCGACCGAAGCTAGAAATCGATGAAGTCGGGATGTTTAAAGGAGCCGTCCATATTCCTTTGAAAATCAGTAAAAAGGTGTAGTGGTGGATCCTGTTGTATCTGTACTATAGATTACTTTTTTAGACTCAGGAGTAGGTATGCACACCATTCATTGAACTGTACATCCTCATCAATAAGTTCTACTTGTGTTTAACAGATGTATGACAGAGAAACAAATACAAAATCGATTCACAAAGAGGACAACCCAGACGTGAGTACGCATAGACTTGACACCCTGTTGTTCTTCTGTTGTAACAACATGTGCTATATTGAAATGAAGCTTTACTCTTAAATTAGCATAAGCAGTTATGATTTTTGAACCATTGCAGTTCATCAATCAAGTCAAGAAGAAATTCCCAAAACCGGACACTCCTCTTATGGTAAGCTATGTTGTTTGGACACATAAGTTGTTGCTTCAGGAATGCATTTTTAATGAATGTACATCCTTGTATCTGATGTAACTCCTACATATTATTTCCCAATGCAATTTAACCATTTTTTTCCATCATGCCTCGTTCTGCTCAGATTGGCTGTTCTGATGGTAAAGCATACTCGATTGATGCATTGGAGGCCCTAGATGCAGCAGGCTACACGTGCTTAGTGGGTATGCGAGGAGGTTACTATGCTTGGATCAAGGTTTTCGATAACAACCTCAGACGTAGAAGAGGAGACGGATACACTGAGGCAAGTGTAAAGCTGTCGTCGAGACTTCAAAGATTTCAACACCTAATGTCTCTTGAAGATAAACCACATGTAAATAAACCTTCGAGTGTCTGATCTGCAGGATTGGAGTAAGGAGGAAGGTGACTCATGCGGCATACACAGCACTGGGGCTGGGTTTGAAAAGTGAGATCCTATGCAAGGATGAATTGTAGCTTTTGTTTCATGCAGCACCCATTTAACACGTTGCCTTTTGTGTCTTTCTGCAGAGTGGACCCAGTGGACTATTGGATTCCTCCCAAGTTTTAAAAGCAAATTTTTGTTGTAGGACCCCTTTTATTTTTCAAACTTATTACCCTTCAATAACCCCACCTTGATAACTACTGTGAACTGTAAGGATCCTGAGGTCTGAAGCTGTGGAATCATTTGTTGCAAATGTACCTAGTCTCAACGAATACTCCACTTCATTTCACATCATCTTAGGTTGAGTAACCATGGACCTAAACATTTTCAATTTTACTAACACTAGTCAGGGTATGTTAAAGAGACGAATAGTTTTCTGGTGTTGGAAGATTTACATAGTAATAACAAATAAAGTCCAAGAAACATTAATTCTTTAATAGCTGAGTTGAACACGTAGTTTTACAGTACCACAGTAGCCATGTCAGATATTCCTCAGAGCCTGGTTTAATGGCTGCAGTGACTGTCATCCCACATAACACAAAGACCTTCTCTTTGCTCTGTCAGGAGCGCTCAGAGCCCCCTTTGCTAGTTGAGAATGGTGTCACTTGCCACCCAGTCCCTGTAGCCTCCACATCTGCCTCAAACTCAAGAGTTTCACTGTTCGACAGCATCTCTGCAATAGACTCGATAGGCTTTTTTTTGCCACTCTTCTTAGAAGGGGCTGTGAGCGGTTTAAATCCAGCCATTTCTCCAGCACTGCCTGCCTTGGCTGAGGGCGTTGCATATTTGCGCATCACAAACAGAGCCCCAAAGACAGCAAAGGATGCCATCAACGTTGCTAGGACGACCAGCATGATGACCTGAAGCAAGGACAAGAGTAACCGGACATGACCATCAGAAGCAGTGACCTCTCAATCTAAAAGACAATGTTTCCCTGGCATGCCACCATTATTGTCCATACCTTGACAGAGCCTGATGCTTTCACATGTGTGACATCCACAACTTCAGCAACTCCAGAACCATATGGGATGGCAACACTCCCAGCAGCACCAACATCAGGTGGGTGCGAATCATCCTACGTGATGAGTGATTCGCATGAAAACCTTTATTGAACTCAACTCAAAATGAAGAAAAGTACATTTTACATGAAAAAAATATCACTAACGAAGCAAAGTGCAAGTCACTCATGGTCTTCACTGATCATCAATGCAATTGAAAGATCATGATTTTTGCACAATGGCGTAAAAGGCAAGTGAATGAGTCTCCTATCTCTTCAGCAAATCAGTCTATACCTTTGCCTGTGCCTCAGTAGCGTGGGCATCTACTGAAGCTTCAGCCTCAGCCTCAGCCTCCGCTCCAGCTTCGGCTTCAGCCTCCGCACCAGGTTCAGCCTCGGCTTCAGCCTCCGCTCCAGCTTCAGCCTCCGCCTCAGCTACTGCTTCGGCTTCAGCTTCAGCCTCTTCTTCAGCCACAAGCTTGGCTACTGCTGTCTCCTCTTGCTCCTTCTGTGTCTCCGCCTCCTTAGATGCCTCTTCCTCCTCCTTTTCAAACTCCTTCTCAGCTCTCTCCTCCTCAAGCCGGTACTCTTCTTCTTCTATTTCTTCATTTTTCACCTCTTCTTCTGCTGCTTTCTTCATCTGATCATTATCTTCCACAACCACTTTGTCAGGATTCGGATCCTCACCAGCATCAACAACAGGCTTATCACCTCCCTCATCCTCTTCACCTAAGAAAGTAAGGAACGAGATGATAAAATCCTGTTCAATTTGACAAATTCAACTATATACAAGAAGCAGTGACAACACTAGAATATTTAGAACCTACAAAACATCATCCCCCCTTTCTCAAACAAGACACACCAGTAAGTTCAGAAAAAGACCCCGAGGTCCATGAGAGGATATGAACCAAATCTCTCACCTGGAACAGCTTCCTCTTCAGGTCCGCTTTTGTTCATATCCCCATTGTTTACTTCTTCCTTCTCATCCCCTCCAGAGAGAGACACCACAGGAGGTAGCCTGGGCAATGGACTAGGGCCCCTTGTCACCACCTCCTGTATTGCAGGCAGTGACCTACCCTGGGGCACCAATATAAAACGCTGCAAACGGCTGCAATCCTTGGTTGGGCACGTGGGGACGATGTACAACGCCAACAGCCTCTCTGCTGGCCCACTGAGTGCTAAGGGTGCAGGTCCAAAGACAGCTTCATGAGGGTACTGTTTGTCCAGAGAGCTGGGGAGCTGCCATTTTTCATTGGGGGCGAGCACATTGACCAGCCTTGCAGGCTGAGGGAACAAATGAAAAGAAGGGGGCCTCACTCACAATGTACACGTAAAAGAAGGGGGCCCCACTCACAATGTAGATGTACAAGAAGGGGGCCCCACTCACAATGTGGATGTACAAGAAGGGGGGCCCCACTCACAACGTAGACGTAAAAGAAGGGGGCCCCACTCACAATGTAGATGTACAAGAAGGGGGCCTCACTCACAATGTAGACGTAAAAGAAGGGGGCCCCACTCACAATGTAGATGTACAAAAAGGGGGCCCCACTCACAATGTAGATGTACAAGAATAGTCTCCTTACTTTCTTCTGATTCTTTAAAGGCAAATGATTTGGAATATCTCGTCTCTCGTAATGTCTGGGAATCAATCATGTCTGTCAATTCTTGGCTTGTTTCCTAGCTTAATTAAGTCAAAGATCTGGATTCGAGTCTAATCCACTCAGGGAAGAGTTTGGTTACAGAAGACTGCCTCTTTGGGGAACAAAGTGTACATCCGATACCTCCTATGCGCAAGAATCTGATGCTGCGCACAACAGTGGGCAGCCTTAAGATCTTCGCTCAAGACCTTGAAATCTTCACTCATTCTTTTCTGCATACCTGGCTCAAGTCCCAAGTCAAAGCCAGAACCCCCCCATTCGGCCTTGTCAAGAGCGACCATATTCGCCCATTGGAGGACAAGCTTATGCGTTGCTTCTCCTGAGATGAAAACAAGTACAGCATGTCTTCATGTCAGCAACGCACATACAGGGGTGCCTCATGCAGGACATAGCGCGAAGTGTGAGATTATGATAACAACATGACCAGTAGTGAAGTGAAGGAAAGGGAGCAAAAGTAAAACATCCTGTTTTAACTCTACAAGATCATCTCATCAGGCAGTACCAGTGCAATTGCCCAGAAATTGGGGCTAACAACCCTTTTCAGAGCCTTACCTCTAGCTTGTCTATTGAAAAGGCAATGACCAGACCGTTTTCGCGTGAGGCCACGTACACTAAGTTGCTGCATTCGTCCAGAAGTAAGTGATGAATGACCTGCATTATTCGAAAAAAATGAGAGCTTCAGATGTGCAATGACGAAAGATGTGCAACGATGAATGGAAGGCCACCAAGAGATTGCATTATGCCTACTGCATTGCTATAGATGTCCCAGGAGCAATTTTAAATGACTTGACACTGTGCTTTTTTGACTTGAACCCACTTTGAATTATTTTTTGACCTAAGAACTCTCTTCACCTAGATTGACTTTCACACTCACTGATCCCTGATTGACTTGTGCTTCGGCCAAGAAGACCCCTTCCTTGCTGAACTTGACAATGCGACTATTGCAATAGCCATCAGCAACAAGGACTGTACCATCCCTGCCAGACAGTGCAGATGGTGGCCATGATTATGGGGTAGAGTAAAAATGAAAGCTTTGGCCCAGAATTGCTACAAGCTTTACCAACTTTAAGGCTAGTGATCCATTCAACAACTCCAGGGTGGCAACTATAAAGTCACACACACCTCAGAATTGCCACTTTTGTGGGCTTGCAGAAGTGAGCAGAATCTGAGCCAGGCTCAAGTTTAGTACCAAGAGACATTAGCTGCTGACCAGACTGCGTGAACTTCAAGACCTGAAAGTATGAAAGTTGAGCTTCCATCAAGTCAGTTGAACCACATACGAGACCAAAGTCTTCATCCGTAACCCAAGCCACTGCACAAATACAACATTTATGTGATATGGATGAGTGCATCATCTAGCCTTGCCTGATGCAAGCCACAGTCCACAACCCACACATTCTTCTCTCGATCAATAGTCAACATGTGGGGCATGTAGAAGATGTCTTGACCCCATGCCGACAACACACGGCCTGTGTCACTCTCCATTCTGACCACAACTTTCTGGCTGATTGGGGATGTTGCTGTGATACGATTGTTACCATCAAAGGATGAACTGTCCCAGATACGGTCCCCTCTGAGGTGTATGCCAAGGGAGTGATCATGCCAACTGATGCTATTCTGGTATCAGACATGGGCTATTGGATAATGTGAGTGGCAGGACTCCCTCCTAGGGCTACGCTTATAATGCTGCATACATCCTAGTTACAGGGCTTTGAAGCAAAGTAACATGAGAAGCCCACACTAAAAGCTAATAGAAATTTTCAATGAAAGCAGCATGCGCATCCTTTATATGGCTTCCAGCACACCTGTAAAGGCCCCACAAGGCTGAATCCTCAGCCATTGATAAGCCTGACATTTCACCCAGTTTGTTATTAGCTGGGTTAGGAGGGTTCCAGAAAGGAGATGGATCCGTAATGAAGGAGGCAGATCTTGGGAGTGCACCTGGTGAGTTGTCTCCAAGGCCAAAGTGTCCCGAACACATTGCAATGAAAGGTTGCCAGCTGAACACCATCATATACCTTTGAAACGTTGTAATCACGGATTGTTAGCTGTGCACTAGATGCGTAAATCTAAGACGTAAAGACACAATAACATAGATTTCAAGCAGACCCATGGGCATGGAGGAGAGACTATGTGACTCTGAATCATGGACATTAAGGAAGCAATTTAAATTCAAATTCATAACAAGCATGGAAGGAATTTCAAAATGTTTTGTGTCCCATGGCTGGCTAAATGGAGTTAGAGCAATGCCATGAAAGCAGTTTCTGTAATTCCATGTACATCCCTTTTTTTTAACTTACATGTTGCACATCTCGTCATGATGGGTGCCTCCTGAGTTTGTGGTGGTGGTCCTGCTAGTGGAGTCAAAGTCACATGTTACTTTCAGTTTGTCTCCTGGGTAGATAGTGCTCCTTGATACTGGCACAAAAGACTGAGGTAACTGTGGGCTCCGGCTCCCTAGAGTCTCCTGACCTGTGGGTCAGAGGTTTAGGGTTTCAAGGACAGAAGTTACATAATGACCCACAAGGATCTTCATAAATGGGTTTTAAGAAGCATTGAAATTACATATGTACCTCCAGTGTACCTCATTCAGGTGTCTATGGAAGTTACAGAGCATGAGAAAGTACAGGAGTATAGATCTATGAAGTTGGACGCACCAGAGTGGTTCCATGTTTCTCGAGTCATGTACACGTTCTTGCCCAGTGAATGTGTGTGCACCCGCATGGCAAATGTTGTGAGCGGCTGGTGCCCATCGTAGCAGCACTCATTCTCCACCAAGAAACTAGGGTTCTTTGGTGGAATGGAGAAACCAGTTGCAAATGCGATGACACCTGCTGAGAAGGGCACTGCATGTGGTCTGAGGACCAGGGTTACACCTGAGGCGTCTCCTGCAGGCCTCTCTTTGCTTAAGAAGTGTACTTGAGCAACTATGTACTTTATGGCAGATTGATCTCCCACTGAGAACCCTACTCCTTCTGGTAGCTTCAGCTGAGGTGCGTTCCTATTGGTTACAGAAGAGAGGAGAGCAAACATGTTTGGTTATGAGTTATGTGATATTTGCAAAGTAAGACCAGAGTAGCGTGTTCCATGTCACCTGCCCCATCCATACATAATCTGGTAGCTATCTGTGCACACAGCACCACATTCCCAAGCCGGCTGAGGCTGCCCATCTTGAGGGAGGACATGAGGGGAGTTACAACCGAACAGAAGAATGTGGTGAACTACGTCCATAGACGCCTGAGGCTCTACTCCAACAAGTTTTAAGGGCTGAGAAGGAAGCTTGACAGTTGTGCATACGTAAGTGTCTTCCTTCGTCAAGGTCACTGTGTTTGGAATTCGGATCTCCTGCTTAATGTTATCTACCGCTAAATCCTTAAAAGCTAAGCAGAGGGGCAAAAGCCAAAGGCTTGTAAGGCCATTCAAAAATGCGGAGGAAGGCCTCAACATGACACAAAATCAATATCGGCAATTTCTCATGCTACTTACAACGAAGTTGGCCTCGAATAGAAGTTCCCTAGATCACTCTCCACACTTTCTCATTCCGAAAGTTGAATCCTCCAATTAAGTAGCCTCAAACACTGTAGCAGAGTGTGGGTAGAAATCATGGCCACGGACATTGAAAACGAAACCTCTTCAAAGTAGACTCGATTTGTGCACTGTTCTCACTCTCATCTTACTTCAATTCTAACACCTTTTCTTTGCAGGTACAAGATTTACACAAAGACAGGGGACACTGGTACCTCATCCTTGTATAATGGGCAACGCTTACCCAAAGATGCAGACTACTTTTGTGCTTTGGGTGATGTGGATGAGTTGAATTCTGTGGTTGGGGCAGCTCGCGAATTCTGCGGTCCTGAGTGTGCCAGCACATGTTCTCAGGTGCATGTCACTAACTGTCAACAAAACTCATATTGCTGTATCTATTAATTTTCACTTCACTAAATGTTATGGTTGTTTCTCTGCTTAGTTAGAGGTCATTCAGTCACGATTGCTTGACGTGGGGTCCGCTGTAGCAACCCCTAACAACTCATCACAGTTCAAATTAAACCGAACACGTTTTGACGCTAGCAGCACAACTCAGCTGGAAGTGAGTGATGGTCCCTTTACTTACTTGTTACATTCAATGACACATTCCTTATTTCTGTGCTGAATGGATTATGACTTGTTAGCAATGTTGCTGCTGCTGAAGATGCAATAAACAACAAACAACAACTGGTGGGATCATTTCATATTGTCATCCAGGCCTGGATTGACGAAATGGATACTTCCCTACCAGCTCTAAAGAACTTCATTCTCCCATCAGGTAAGTTCAGTTACTCAAGTCTAGTGATAGCCCTCAAGGTTACTGCAGTTACTTTTGTGTGAGACAGGGAGATGGATCCCACTTTAACCCTTGTTCAGAAGTTGTGGAGAAAAAGGAGAATGCGTTGCAGTTTTGAGCTGTAGGTGTCCTTTGTTCTTAATTGGTTATTGTACGCCTCTCAATCCAGGTGGAAAGGCATCAGTGTTCCTTCACATGGCAAGATCCATATGCAGACGAGCTGAGCGAAGTGTGATTCCACTGACAAGGGAGGGCCATATTGACGAACAAGTGAGGACAAGTGGTTAGGTTTACATAGAAAGTTGGTACATGACTCTGAGTCATGAGGACAAGCTGAGAGGGACGGAATATGCAACCTGTTTACAGATTTTGTTTGCATATCCTTTCTGTTCTGGAGAGATACTTTGACAAACGACCTTCAAATTTCAGGTGGCCGTGTACTTGAATCGCCTAAGTGACTATCTGTTTACTGCTGCACGTTTCACGGTAAGTCTGTGAAACCTTCTTCTTGCACATGTGTCTCTGCAGTGGTTGATGTAGTGTGCATGAAATAAATTCTCTGCACAATCTTCTACATGCACATTTTTAGAACATTTTTATGGACATACCTGTCTCAAAATCTACACTCAATTTCTCAATCTTTTCATGTCCATAACAGGCCTCACTTCAAGAATGTCCAGAAGTCATATATAGGAAGCAAAGCTGAATTTTTCATATTTTTCAATTGCATTTTGTTCTCGCATTTGAAGATTAAGGGAAATTCTCCACGCATTAGCACTGATGCCTGATGTACACTTTTCAAACTATTTTTGTTAGAGTTTGTAGGCGACAATGCATATCCTCGTTCATCACATGTTTCCTGGCCAATCGAGGAATGCTCTTGCATTGCTTGGATTTAGAACTTCAATCCAGTAACTGCATTCAAAGACGCACCCAGAAGCTGTTTGTCTTGACTATAAGGATGTGCAGCTGGTGCACACAGATGTTTTATACTGCAAGTTGAGATATCCTACTGGTCTGTCATTCAATGACGCAAGTAGATGAAGGCATGGCAATTAATTCTTAAGGTTGAATAGGACTGTCACTAGGTATGTGCATATAGGACTGTCACTAGGTATGTGCATATAGGACTGTCACTAGGTATGTGCAATATTTGTGCATGTCTAGAATACTTAGCACTGGCACATTAAAACAAAATTGGAACTTACCCATCAGGATCTTTGATGAAGGCAATGCCTTTCATTTTTCCTGAGAAGTAATATTCGGGGAAATTTCAACATATAATCATCAAGCACCCACCAACACTTCAGTATTGGAAGAAACAAGTTTTGTAAAAATGTATTCAGTCTGTTAAAATCTCAACAATCTTACACTGACTTATCACAACATTACCGAGTTGTTCAGTGCGTGAAAATGTTTGTGGAATTCTCAGCTGAAGTACTTACCATCCTGAGGCTTCTTTACAAACTCAATGCCCATAGACTCCCAGCGCTTACATGCGCTATCAACATCCTGAAAGACAAAAACAAATCTTACTAAGCACAAGCGCGGTACATTATCATGCAGAATAAACCATTTAGTAACATGCTCAGAATATTACCTTCACAGCAATACCAATGTGGCCAAAACCTTTAGGTTCGGAGTTGCCTGTATGATACCCCTTCAGATAGGGTTACAAGCTATTTTCTTCAGTAAAAGTCAGGCAAACAATATTATACATAATTGCACACCTTGAAGTCAAGATCTGTTTCTGTACCCCTGCATATTCACAAGAAGAGGATCAGAATTGCTTCTCAACCCCCCTTGAAAAAGGGCCATAAATAACTCAGTACTCTTGTGCGATAAGGCATAAAAAAAGAATTGAGTTGAGGACAACCTACCAATTGTGGGTCAGCTCGAGGCATCCCGGTTGAGCAAACATCCATTGAACCCTATCCTTTCTGTCCTCGGGTATTTTACTCGGATCAACGTAAGCAAGAAAGTACAGAGAGAATGCCATATCTTTGAAATCTAAGCGCTCTAACAGCGTCATTCCTAGGGCCTTCGTGTAGAACTCTAGTGAGGCCTTGGGATCTCGGATGCGGAGCATGGTTTGCTGTGATATGAAATTCAGAGTACAATTTATAATCAATGCAGCTATACGAGTAAGAAATCTCGCACCTGGAAGGTGTATGACAACGTTTCTGGATCTCTGTCCGTGCACACTCCCGGTAGTGAGTGCAGGGCTGCTTTACTCAAATTAGACATTTCATGACTAGACATATTGTTTGTTATATGCACAATTCGGGGATTAATAATGACGCGTAACCATATGTACTGTTATTAGTTTCTTCAGCCACTTAGCTACAACACAAATGGACCGCGGAGTCATTAATTGTTTTCTAAACGCTAGTAATTCTCAATTCTCGATATCAAACATAGTACATTCCTTACTAACAGTTAATTGAAAGGGAGAAAAGGAAAATCAACTGTCACTGAAATATTAGGTAGCAATCTTGTTAGAATGTCATGGGGCTCTAACTCATCAAGGAAACAAGAAGCTGGACTTTCAAAAGAGAATGAGCAGCTCTTACAAGCTGCTATGCAGAAACGAGGCTTGAGCTTGCGTGCCATGCAAGACGTAACATCTAGCATAAAACGTCAGTGCTTTGTGCTTGTTTATCTCTTGTTACCACTTGCACAAATTGTGACCCTGCTGTTTATCTATGGTTCCTTATGGTCCTGATCTTGCAGGTGGGGATGGAAATTGGGCAGATCATTTGAACACTTCTACTTCATCCTTCCAACAACCCTCCAGTAAAACCAATGCAAAAGTAAAAGTGCCCAAGTTTGCAGGAGGTAGCAATTCAATGCCACAGCCATCAGCGCCATATAGGTGAGCTGTTACGTTCCATATCACTTACAAACTCTTGTTCAGTGATGCTGTGGAAAAAGAGGACTTGATAAGACCCTTTGATGAGATGTAGGTCATGTCAAGTGCAGTTCAGGACTTATGCTTTACTTCCTACAATTTTGATTTCAAGAGCAGTCCTTGCTGCTCTGTTGCTGCCTCCTTTTAAGAGGAGTCCTTGCTGCTCTGTTGCTGCCTCCTTTCAAGAGCAGTCCTTGCTGCTCTGTTGCTGCATCCTTTTAAGAAACTGTTGTCTGCTCTGCATGCCTGTCAAATGTCAAGCAAAGCTCATGATTCCTGTGATTTGCTCCACAGTTTTTCTGGGAAAAGAATGAACATAGAGCCTGTAGAGAGAGAAATGTGGGCAGGTTGTGCTCCTGGTCCAGATAGAGAAGCTGAGAAAGAGCGCCTGAGTAAGGTGAAGGATAACATGGACGTTTGTATGCTCGATCAAGCATGTAAAGAAGGACAATGTATTGCTGTTACTAAGCTCTGAAACGTTACTAATACAGAGGTGAATAACTTAATTTTCCTTGCAGTTATATACCTACATACTTGCAGTTTCTGTGTCAGTGAATAACTTGGAGTTGCTCAACTTGGATTAACGTTAATGCTCAAGTATAGCTGTTGCCTTCTTGATTAACATGGATTTGTGAATGAAGGTGATGGAGCTTGGCGCAAAACAATTGAAAGCAATGGAGTTAAGGGAAGCTGAACGTCGGGCTGACTTACTGCGAAGACAAGCTGATCCTATTAAACCTGTGGACCTCAAGGAAGAGCTCATTGATCAGGTATATTGCTTGTGTGATCCATTTGTTCTATTGTTGAGGCATTGCATTGATATTGTTGCAGCACAGATGAATTGAGGAAGAATTTAGATTGCATGCTTGAAAGCTGCTGTTCTCATGAAACAGGTAGTAGAAGAGATACGTGAGCGCAGAGAATTTCTAGAACAAATGCAGAAGGTTGGGAAAGCTGCCACATATGATGCTATCATGAAGGGGGAGATTGCTGCACGTCTAAAAGAGCTAGGAGATCTAGGCCTGGATGTACGCTCGGGCAGACCACGCTGACCAAGGACCTGCTGATTCATGACTTTGATGCATGTTTAAAGCTGGTAGGTAGGTGTATAAAGAAGAGGCCTCATGCTGATGTGCAGGAAAGATTCCTGGAATTCTCATAGTAGGACCTGTGTAATGGCTTTTGAGAGTAGTATTACATACTTTACTCACGTCATGTAATTGTGCTATGTATTCTCTTCATCAGAAATACAACTAAGCATAAATATCAACGAGTTCTCTCATCGTACAAAACAACTCGTGAGAAAAAACCGACGTAACGAGCCCTCTTCACTAAACGTATAACAAGATGCCTGATATAGCACATGGCAGTAAACAATTTTAGTGATTGAAAATGAGGGATGTTAGGGTGTCGTAATGAAGATCTTGGCCACGGATATCGTGTTCTTCCTCATATCTGTCTCCTACAAACTGCCATGGACATGTATTTCATCACTTCTTTCTCAATTCAGCAGAGACTATGGCCCTGAAGTTTTGCTTCAGCTCAACTTCGCATATTTTTTCCCAAGTATTCCCATACTTGTCCTTCAAACTATTTTCAATGAGAGAATGGATCAGAAGCTTGGGCTACCTTTAGGGGCTCTGGTCCGATTTGTGTTTGGACTTGGTGGTCTGTCCGTGATCATGTCATTCTTTCCTATTCTTGCCAGTACACACCTTAGTTTGCTCCTGACAACAGTTGCAGTAGGAATATGCTATGGAGCAGCATTTGGGACATCATACCAACTGGCATCACGATTCCCTGCCTCAAGTACAGTGGCTTTAACCACAGGTCAGTGGCTGATATTGCAACATATTCCTCTTTTGAATGTATCTATTTCCCCCCTTCTAATCTTTTCAAGCAAGGGAGCACCCTGCTAACTCAAGACATGCCTATATAACCTCAGTATGACTGCTGATGTGTGAATAGGGTTTGTGAGCAGTGGCCCTATAGTACTAGTGATAGACCTCTGGGTAAAGAAGGGTACCTACTACACAAGCCACGGTCTGTCAGCTCTGTGCAGCTGGGTTGCTTTGATTACAAGCCTAGGCCTGCTGGCAGCGATGTTGCTGATCTTCAGCAATACAAGGAGTTTGAGGATGGGTAGTCATAGCCAACATGTGGAAATCAGGCTTCCTGACAAAGGTGCCTCAAAATTCAGTAAAGCTGTAAAGAAAAATGTGAGTAACAGCCACCCTTTGCCTAATTTAAGCAAGCATTTGGCTCATGAAAATACAATATGCAGTGATTTTTGCTGATTTTTGATGATGACGCCTGCTGCATGCTTATGTTTGTATGCTTGTAACCATGTCCTAAACATGAGAGCTTCTATGCACTTTATTGACTGTACTTTCATATCTCTATGTAGTCCACTCGAAAGAGTCTAGGGGATACACATGCACTAGCCTTGACAAGCAACCCAGATGGCGTCTCCTTGGAGAGCATGGAGAGTGGAGAGTCAAGGGCCCACTCTCCTCAAAGGGATCATGCACAAAACACCTCGTCTTCTGCATTCAGCTCAGATTGTGATGAGAAGCAGTACAAGAAAAACTTGCCAATGCATGTCTTGGCTTGGAAGGTGGCCCCAGCTGCCATCTCAATCTTCCTGAGTGTGGGAACCTCAATGCTCGTGTTTCCATTCTTTACGTACGTGCAATCAACTGGCTTATTTGGGGAAAGACTCGCTCAGGTGAACTGAATGAAACCCCTCACATACTTGCACACTACTCTGAAAAATTTGGCGGGTGGAAAATGCCACGCATGAAAATGTCACGATAAAAGCCTCGGGTATGTAGGGCACGAGTTTTATGCCATTCAAAAAGTCTTCAAGGTTGGTGTAAATTTGAAGTGATGTGTCCCTTCAGGTCCTGTTCTATGTGAGGCTGATAGGGGACATTGTTGGCCGTCTCTTGCCACCCTTTTTGAAAGATACGACAGCCAAGGAGCTGCTTGTGTGGGGGGCAGTTAAGTCAGCTGTGATGCCAATGGTGCTCTTATCCATATTTCTGCCTCAGGTATTTCTTGGGGACATTGGGAGTGTACTCTCAGTAGGACTCTTCTGGGTTCTGAGTGGTTACTTGAATACTTGTTCTTACCTCTTAGCACCAAATCTTGTACCTCACAGTCAGAAATCCAGAGCAAGTGGTGTCATGACTGTAGCATTTCAGTCCTCTTGTTTCATTGGGTTGCTGGTTGCTGGGCTTGGTCAACAATTGATGAAACTGAAATAGGTCATTATAATATGTAATTGAATGTCGAATGCAAATTTCCTAGAAAACTCTTTGATGCAAGAAACGTAATAATGATTACCAAATTTGCGATGATAAATGTTCTTCTTCTTCATAGATGACACATTTACGGGGCAACATCAAATGTAATAAGTGTAGATGGCAATTAGGTACAGCATGATGAAGAAAGACAGCTCCGGAGCTCTGAGCACACAAAGTGATGCGGAAGAATATTGACAACTGTCATGAAAGCCACCCATGCCTTTAACGAATCAAGCGACGATGGTATTCAAAAGAAAAAACGTAGGTTGAATGAGAGAAGAGACAGTTTGCTGCCACAACGACAAGAATTGCCAATATGGGCTGCTCAAAATGCCATTATCAAGCTTGTGGCAGATCATCGCGTGCTCGTCATTGTTGGAGAAACAGGATGTGGTAGATATGATTAATGCTGTATCGTCCTTATTACCATTCTGTTTTACAATGGACATTGCCTTCAATCATCTTAAGTGAAGGCCATTTAACCTTGATTGTGGCCTAGTAATGGCCATCAGCCCTACTTGGAATCAGATGGAAAGACTCTTGTTTACAAAAGCTCATGTCACTGTTAGAATTAAGCATTCTGTATCAGAAAATGAACTGATGTATTATCTTCCTTGCAGGTAAGACCACACAGATACCCCAATTTCTACAAAATATGTTTGAAAAGACAAAGGGAGCTATCGCTTGCACGCAGCCAAGGCGTGTTGCGGCCATGAGTGTAGCTCGAAGGGTGGCTGAAGAAATGGGGACTGAGTTAGGCCACAAGGTGGTTTTAATTTTGAAAAATTTATCTTCCTCATAGTTCCTTCACACCTGAAAAGCTCATGTAGGCCTTACATTAAACATGATTAGATGAACGCAAATCACCTCAGTCTTGCCGAGCCTCCTCAACAATGCTGATTGGATACTCAGTGCGATTTGATGATGTGAGCAGCCCCTTTACCTTGATCAATTCAGGTTGGATACTCAGTGCGCTTTGATGATATGAGCAGCCCTTCTACCTTGATCAAGTATTTGACTGATGGGATGCTTCTGCGTGAAGCTTTAATGGACCCCTTGCTGAAAAAGTACAAGGTAGCAAAGCACATGATCAGCTATTTTTCTGTAGCTGATTGAAGAGCTAAAGAAGGTTACATTGTTTGAGAAGGCTTCATCAAGAGGGCTGTCCTGCAATGCCTTGTCAGGCCTGTTGTGTACAGCTCAGAAAGACCTTTGAGGTTAAGCAGTCAAGCTTTATGGACCTACATTTATATCTGAATTGATTTCTTTCAGTTATTGCACAGAGTTCATTTCACTTTGCTGCAGGTTGTCATCGTGGATGAGGCTCATGAAAGAACTGTGAGTTGTTCCCTTTTTCTCCACAACCTCCACTTTTGCCATATAAATTCTCTTTCCATTTAAGTAATGTGTTGACCTTTCAAATAAAATACCGGGTGAATGTCCTGTAGCTGTACATACAAAGTTATACTGTTGTACTGTTGTACATACAAAGTTATACTGTTGTACTGTTGTACATACAAAGTTGTACTGTTGTACACGCAACTATGAGGATTCTAATTGACTGCTGTGTGGGCATTCAGGTTCAAACTGATGTCCTGTTAGGCCTGTTGAAGCAAGTGCTGGTAAGTACATAAAGGCTTTACTCCAATGTTTCTGTGCTATACCTGCTTCTGAGCTTTTTGTTACCCAGATTTTCATGAGCACACATAGGTGAGTTTTTTTATCTTCTAATCAGGATAAAAGAGACTGCGATTTCCGACTCATTGTCATGAGCGCCACTCTGGATGCCGCAAAATTCGTGACCTACCTGGGTGCCAGCACAGCAGCGTATGTCCAGGTAGCATCTAATGCTGACAACATTTCTCCAGCTTGGGTATATCCTGTTGGATGGTTAGACTCATGCAATTGCCTCCATGTTCTCTAGGGTCGAAGCTATCCCATCAGCTTGTTCTATACTGCAACACCTGAGGAAAGCTACATGGATGCTGCCTTCTGTGCTATTATACAAGTGCGCCTCTGGCATTGAAGGTTTGCCTTCACAATAGCGATACATCCTCCTGTGCTTGTGTGATAGAGAGGCAGCCTCGTCTGGATGCATGAGTTTTTGGTGTCTCCAGAGGAAAGGTCTTCGATTCATTTCTAGTTAGCCATGGTCTCTGCTGTGGGTTGTGTCAACTGTTTAAATGATCAGCACCAGTGTTGAGATTTAACTCGGGCTACAGAACATGTGCTTATACTTTCTGTCCTGAGCATCTTACATATCTTTAAATAGGTTCATCACGACGAGCCTGCAGGCGATATTCTGGTCTTTTTGTCTGGATCTGACGAAATTGAGTCTTTGGACCGGTTGCTTCGAGACAGAGCCCCAGCTCATAAAGCAGGCAGCAACAATGCACTGCAGTTGTATGCAGTTACCATTTATGCCTCGATGCCTCCTGAGCAACAAATGAAGGTGAGCTTCATATTGCACAGCACACCCATTGCAGTAAAATATAGTTGGATTCTGTGTCAATGGATTTCATCTTCACAACTCAGAATATGGCATGCAAAGTAAGATCTTAAGAGTGTGTTGTGGGCTGTGTAGGTCTTTGAGCCTGCACCTGAGGATCACCGTAAAGTTATCTTGGCTACCAACATAGCTGAGACATCTATCACAATCCAAGGCGTTAGGTAAATCACAATGAAGTGTTTGAACCTACAGAAAACAAGGCAGAATATGATGACGATGGGACAACTTTTCATATGTGGCATGGTGATTTCTCTTGTCGTCTGTTACTAGATATGTCATTGACACTGGAGTTGTCAAGTCTCGTGGGCACAATGCAAAGCTTGGATTGGATTCCCTGCAAGTTGTGCCTGTTTCTCAAGCCCAGGCACGTCAGCGCAGTGGGCGGGCAGGTGGGTGATGGCAACACCTGGTAATTCACACATTGATTCACACATTGTGGAGCTTGATTGTAATGTTAAGTCAACTCCATTTGTCAGGATAAAGGAATAATTGTACAACATATTTATTCAAGGTGAAGGTTTCTCTTCCATGAGCTGTTCTCAGGGCGAGAAGCTGCCGGTAAGGCATATCGGTTGTACACAGAACGCACGTTTGATGATTTGGAGCCTACCACGGTTCCCGAGATCCAGAGATCAAACCTGGGTAGTGTGATGCTGCAGCTTAAAGCCATGGGCATCCAGGATGTGCTCAACTTTGACTTCATGGACCCTCCACCCAGAGCCTCAGTGATACGCTCCTTGGAGTTGCTGCTTGGGCTAGGGGCCTTGGACAAGGAGGGTAAACTGACCGACGAGGTGGGGCTGCTGCTGTCTCAGCTGCCAGTTGAACCCATGTTTGGGAAAGTACTTCTGGCATCCTCGCTGATGGGCTGCTGTTTAGAAGCATTGCAGGTATGTGATTGACTTGGGCTTGATCAAAATGGTTTGTAGTGAAGACTAATTAAATTAAATTAAATTACCTAGCCATGATTATGTCTGGTAAGAGGGTAAGAACCTCTCACGTGCCTGTTTTGATTAAGTTGTTATGTGATGTAGACAATGAACTAGTCATCATTATTTTAGGTTATGTAAGCATCTTCCGAGTGCATGTATCATCACATTTTGTCCTTAACGTCTTTGCCTCAGAGGATAGCGGGTAAGATTACAGCTCTTGATGAAATCATTCAGAGAGTATCTTGTACTTTGATGTCAGCTCCTTCACCCCTCATGCAGGTTGTGTCAATGGTATCTGCAGAGAATATTTTCTTCTTCCCAAGGTATGGTGTTGAGTTGATGCTCTTGACGCTCTCCAAGTAGACTCTTTCTGAAGGACTGTTTGGGTCACGAAGTACACATCAGGCATCAATGTCATGCTTGCATCTCTTGGAACTTGAAATGTAGGGAGAAGCAAGAACAAGCGAATGCTGCTCGTGTAAAGTTCATAAGTAGAGAAGGGGACCACTTGACACTCCTCAATGTTTTCCGAGCATATCTAGAGGTTCCAAGAAAAGATAAATCCCGCTGGTGTTCTGAAAACTTCATCAATGCAAGGTATGCTCAGGGGCCTAACGCCATGCCTCTTACACTGCCCTGCGCTGTGCTTTTCAACTGTAGCTTTCTGTCTGCGTTCTCTGAGATTTCAAGTTTTACACTCAGATCCATGTCTAAAGCTGTGGACATACACGAACAGTTGAAGGCGCGTTTCACATCCTTGGGCTTGGCCTGTACATCCTGTGGCAACAACTTAGACCCTGTGAGGAAAGCCCTGACAGCAGGCCTCTTTTACCATGCTGCATCGTTGCAAACAGATGGAGTTTACAAGGTGCCTGGGTCTTTTACAACACCGAACCTAAATCATGACTCCCTCCTGAGGGTAAAGACAGAAGGAACCTATTCATGTAGATAAATTCCATAGATGCAGCGAGACTGGCTCCTCATGATTGTATTATTTAACCATGAAGGTCTGTCTCCTCTCATATTTTGACAGGTCATAACCAGTGGTCAGCAGGTCTGGTTGCACCCTAGCAGCACTCTGCGTGGGCGGGCTAAGCCAAGCTGTATAGTTTTCAGCGAGCTTGTGCAAACAACAAAGCAATACGCCAGAGAGGTCACAGCCATAGAGAAATCGTGGTTGCCTGACCTGGTACCTGGGATATTCTCAGCTACCTCCAAAATTACCAAAGGATGATTGTTTGCTAGAGAAGGCTTGAAGTGCGTGCAAATGTGATGGTCCATCATAGATGCCATAAAAAATCTGGAAGTGGATACCTAAAAGTTTACAGGATTCCTTCAACGTAGGAAGGGATCATGAAAGACCACTTATACAAAAGAGTCCTGTTACATTATAGTAATGGCTACCTTATAAATCCGGACTTACCTGCTGCGGAATGATAAGGGCCTATTTGTAGAATTACCTGCAAATTATTTTGTCACTTTCACAGGTGCTTTTTTTTGAAGATCATTCATTCACTGCAGTGGTGATGCTCAGAAAGTTTTAAGAGTTGTTCTATAACGGCACAAATAATGCTTGAGCAGTGCCGCTAGAGAGAAACAGAGAAAATTACAGATGAACTTAAAAACATTAATTTTCAACCTTAGACAACGCAGGGCTGATGGCTTAATGAAGATGTCACTTTCAACTGATCCACCTTGACAAAATGTAATCAGCAATGATGAGGCATGTGAAGGTGTGCTCTGAAAATCCCAGTTACAAGATCTTGCTGTTTTGAAAATTGGGAACGTTACTATTTTTTCCAGACCATGTCTCACAGCAATCTAAGAATTCAAAGTTGGAAAGTTGGCACTATCCCGAAGATGCATACAGTTTTAGAGCATTCAGTGCAGTGTGGAGGTTACCAAGGTCTGATGATTTTATTTGTGACATCATCCTTTCAACCTCTTTGAATTGTTTATTGTATAGATGGATGGCTCGGCTGACATACAGCGCCTTGGCATATTGGGACAAGAATATATGAGAAAAATCCTGAGCACTGTTTGTCATTTTCAAAACCTGGGCATCATCATAATGCTCAAGCTCTTGCAGAACCTGCGGAAGGGGTGAAGCGTTCTATTTTTGCAGACAAGTCACTTAGTGATGTATTTTTAATCCTAAATATTCAGATAATGTAATGTGAGCAGGCAACTCTTACTAGCATACGGCACTTCCTTGTTTTACACATCACCTTAAGCACGTTGTCCTTGTTAAAGGAGATGAAGTGCACTCCAGGCTTCACAGATCTGTAATAGTACTCAATCCAGGTAGACTCCTCCTTAAGAACTAGGCTGTTAATCTGCAGCAGCTTGCCAAACCTGGATGAGGCAGCACAAGAGTGGAAGAAGAGAGCACTTGCAGAAACAACTTGTTCATTGAGTCGTGAAAGCGCTTACTGACTAAACCTCTGCAAAATCTGCACCTGCAACTGGCTGTAAAGCCATCCGTTGAGATCAAATATCTCCACTTTGCATGCTCAGCCATCTCAACAAAAGGCACCTGCTCACAAGAAGGACACTTGGATCAAATGTAATAACCAAAGCTGAGCAGGATGTATGCTTACCTACAATTCCCTACTTAGCAGAAGTAAGGCATTCTTTTTAAAATATGTACATGGCACTCGTGCGACTCACCAGCTGCACCTGAAATCCTTTCTTCAAGTTGTTGGTTATGCCCACATCAAGATGTTTTTGACCCAGGTCAGTCTTTGCTAGCTCCAGCAACCATAGCCTTGTGCAGTTCTCTCTCATCCCATTCTGCACTCAAATTTGACACTTAAGATTGGACCAAAAGCTACAAGAACAGACTATTTGGAGGATGTTCTACAAAATATTTTTGAGTCACAACCCAAATTTAAGTACCTGGACAGCAGCTCGCATAAGGGCTTTAGCTACTTTATGCTGTGTTGGATAGGAGATGGTATCTCCGTATTGATGATTGAAGAATGGTATCAATACATCGTTCTGTGGGCTACTCTCTGTGTCCCAATTCCATTGCTTAATGAGGGAGAAAACAGGAGCAGGGCAAGCGCCCATATTTGCACATTTTGGTTCATCCCAGGTGTTAAGGAGCAGAATAGTATCCTGGTGACAGCGCAGAGCAGCTGAGAATATGTTGTATGATGAAGAAGTATGAACCAACCATGATAATAAAAAGTATACTTCTTGATCAAAATGGCAACACTGCTGTTCTACCTACTTAAAGAGTCAATCCTCGCTTACATTCAGATCAAGGTGACAACATTATTGCTGTACCTACTTAAAGAGTCAATCCTCGCTTACATTCAGATCAAGGTGACAACATTATTGCTGTACCTACTTCAAAGGTTACTCCCTCCTTACTCGCATTCACCAGTCCCTCCACAATTGCAGCAACCTATCAACATTGAACACTATACAATGATGTGTGCGTCATACTTCTTTTGAGGCTCTCTAGCAAACAATCAATTTTACCAATACTGAACGCATTGAAGTACCTCACCCTTCTAGATGCAAGCTTGGGTTGGACCTCAGTAAGAGGCATGGGGTAAACTTCCCTATTTTTGATAGCGAGGAGCGTCAAGTGTTTAGGGGCACGACCCTGTAGGGCGCTCTCAATCATCCGAAGCAGATCTGATGCACCATAGCTTGCGGAGCGGTACAAAGCAAAGTCTCTTTCTAGATTGTGTCTACATTGTGGCAAATATCTTGAGCAATGGATCATTCACAATTGATTAGTACATCAGAGTGCACCCACTCATATATCCCTTGTAAGTCCTCATGTCTCTTAGCTCTTTCTACTAAATCTGATTTTGAATTGACTGTCAGCTTTATAAGGCAAATCGTCTCATCAGTCCCATGTTATTTTGAAAATCTTAGGAAACATTACGATGAAATCACCTGCAGACAGGTGACGACTGTAAGAGGGAATATGACCTGAAATAACGTAAAAGATGAATGGAAGCTGAACATGAGCCTACAATAACGTCATTTTTCTCGTGAAGTGTATCTGTTGTTTCACCCTGCACATTTCGTTGATGTGTGAATGTCACCAGCTTTCTTTTCTTCTACTTGATTAGGTTAATTAGTTCATTATTATCTATCAGATTTACTTCAGTCTTGTTACTCTTCTTTGCGATACGCTTGGATCCGCGTCCTTCGAGTGTTTCCTTTTTACTGTATTTTTTCAGGGTGTCCTGTAGCCCATGTTATTTTAGATAAGTTCTTAAATGTCACAGGGTATGTACTTTGGTGACCCATTGGTAAGTGCTTTGGTCCAAGCTGTTGTTGAAAATCCTTAAGTCTCTGCGACAGATTTTAAAACCTATGAAAATTATTACTGCATCTTGTCTGGTAGGCCGCGGGAGCGGATGTAGATGGCGTCAATGCTGGCGCTGATGGTGGTCGAGTCCTGTTCAGCTCTTGTAAGGGGGAGACGCACACACATAAGCACGGTTTGAAACAACTATTTCGGAGGCTGCGGTCTATGTACAAGCCAGAAAAGCTGGACAGTCGGGACGACTTCACCCTTGATAATCTGAGATCTGCATCCATGGTGGTATTTGGTTGTCCTAGGGAGAAGTTCTCCACAACAGAGTTCCAGATATTGAAAAGATATGTGCAGCTTGGTGGCAGCGTCTTGGTCCTTATGTCTGAAGGAGGGGAGATCAAGGCAGGGACTAACATCAACTACTGGTTAGAAGAGTATGGCCTCTCAGTCAATTCTGACTCAGTAGTGCGAACCACCCATTACAAGTACATGCATCCAAAGGAAGTCCTAATTGCTGATGGCATACTGAACCGGGGCATTCTGAATGCTGTGGGGAAAGGTCCAGGACATCAAGACCAAGACGACGATTTCCGAATCAAGGCAAGGCAAGCCTTTGATGGAACTGGTCTCGATTTTGTGTATCCTCATGGAGCCACTCTGTCCGTCTCAAAGCCATCGGTTCCAATCATGTCCAGTGGAAAGATAGCCTACCCCATGAACCGTCCCTTGGGTAAGAAAACATTGTAACAAGACAAGAAGTAAAATATAAAACTGGCCTGATTCTGTTTGAGAGGAGGTTGCTAATGCATTGCCCTTTCTTGTGAAGCTGCCCTTTGGCACCAGTCTGGGCAGGGCCGGATTGCTGTGCTAGGCTCTGTCTCTATGTTCGACGACAAATGGATTGACAAAGAAGAGAACTCCAAAGTCATGGACTTTATGTTTAAATGGCTGCGACCTGTAAGTCACTCTGTGAGAATGAGTTGTCGGCAAATATCACAGCATAGAAACCTGCTGTCAATCCTTATATGCGTACACATGATTATACTCATGCAGTCACCCACATACAAAGTATATGTGCCAATGCTTGTCCTGAAGTGTATTATTAATCTCAGGGATCCTCCCTAGCCCTTAATGACATTGATGCAGAGGAGCCTGATGTCAGCGACCTGAAGCTACTGCCAGATACACAATCATTAGCAGATAAATTAAAAGGCTGTCTCCAGGTATGAAAACTGCAGCGTACGCTCTCTTGGTTTATGTATGGGAGTATCCTCAGGATGTTGAGCTAGCAAGCAATATATGAAAATAACATTTTAACACATCATCGTTGAATCCATAATCAACCATTTTAACACATCATCGTTGAATCCATAATCAACCATTTTAACACATCATCGTTGAATCCATAATCAACCATTTTAACACATCATCGTTGAATCCATAATCAACCATTTTAACACATCATCGTTGAATCCATAATCAACCATTTTAACACATCATCGTTGAATCCATAATCAACCAGCAGCACGAGGAGCTCTTAATACAGAGCAAGCAAATATTTCACGGCTTCATTCCCTTCACAGGAAGGAGAGGATGTCCCTAGGGACTGGACCACGATGTATGATGATGGGCTGTTCAAATTTGGGACATCCCTCATCCCAGAGGCTGTCACACTTTATGATAAGCTGTCAGTTAAGAAAGCACCCCTGACCCTCATCCCCCCTCAGTTTGAGACTCCTTTGCCGCCATTGCAGCCTGCTGTGTTCCCACCTGCAATTCGTGAGCCACCGCCTCCAGCACTTGAGCTTTTTGACTTGGACGAGAATTTTGCTAGTGAAGAGGTGCAGTAACAGCCTGTTGCTATAGGAATACTAGTGTCGGTCTTGCGAATGCTATCCAAGCTGCCTGCGATATTTGAGCCATTCAAATTCACAAGCCATGCTGCTTTTGATGAGAGAGGGTTGAGCTGAGTCAATGCTGAGTGACCCTGTCCTTTTCTTGAAGCAGCTAAATAAAATTTAATGGAGATTGAATCATTTTCTGAGATCTGCACCGTGCACCTTAACTATCTCCTTTGTCTGCAGAATCGACTGGCGTACTTGACCAACAAATGCTTTGGTGATGGGGATCTGGAGTACTACATCATGGAAGCAGGTCATATCTTAGGACTCAGGCTGCCTGAAAATGCAAGCGCTAAGTTTGTATTGTCAGAGGTGTTCAAGCGTGTATCACAATGGAAGATGGTGGGGTCTGTGGGATTAGTAGACAGTGGGATAAATGCTGCAGGAATGGCTGGAAACTTTGATAGATTTGAGTTATGACACAAGCAGCTTAAGTTGCAATGTGATACATATGTTACATGAAGATCGTGAGAAGGAGAATAATTTCTCAATTTTGATATCCATGCACATTGATACCTACTTGGTTGAAATTGTACTTGTAAGAAATATCCTTGGAAGTTTGAAATGCTTTAATGCAATGATCAAACTGCTAGATATATGCTTCAGACACTGCGTTCCATCTCAGTCGCGAATCGTAGAATTTCACGTTGTGCATAATCAACAAATCAGAGCATCAATTTAAAGTGCAATCAAATTTAATTTCTTGAAGTAATTTTGGCGCAGAAGAGCACTGGAGAGTTTAAATTAATATATTATGCTCCGCAACCAACTTAGCTCTATCAACATTAACAGTGGGTGAATTTTGTACAGTTTCAAGCAATATATTATTAAATATTTTAGTGCTGTTACTTCATGCTGTGTACTCCGTTTTTAGTTTCAAACACATGAGGTTTTTGAAAAATTGCATCCAGCCTCTTGGGAATCGATTCTGCTGTCGAACTAAACGTGCTTTTTATCTGCATTGTGCTAGTTTGAGGGCAGCAAAGGTTCAGAAAGCTGCAGAATTGCCCGCTAGCGAATCACCAAATCGTCCTAGCACCCATTTGCTGATAGCTGTGGATCCAGGTCTGAATTTGAGGCTTGCATGTCTCAGAAACTGCCTTCATGCATTTAGATGCTGAGTTCACATTGAATGCATTTCATTCATACTTGAAGTTAGAATCTTCTTTTCTTTCTCTGAACTTTACGGCATGTTTCCTCATCCTGGCCTCAAATATAGACACTCGTGGGGCAATTGCAACTGCAACCTGGCAAGTAGACCATACCTCTCCCCGTTCCTCCTCAAATCCAAATATTGACATCAAGACATTGACATGGAGACTGTTTGACATGCCTTGTGCAACAGTAAACTTGGTAAAGCGAAACAAAGTCTCCGGAAAGCCTCTAGTCCGCAGGTGGGATGCACTCTGAGATCCTGATTCTTGCATACTTTCTTCGCCTCTTCCTTCTCCCTTTTTATGTGAGCAAATGTTCTGCACTTGTACAGGACAATTGACATCAGTGCAGCAAAGCAACTCATCGAACATTCACTACAAAAAGTGCGCCTTGCTTCACAGCCAGGAGCAGCGCTGATTCTTCAGGCATTTGTTGAGTCACCTCCAATAATTCCATCTGACTCAGCCTTGTCAACAGCATCTTCATGTAAGTTGGCAAGTTGTAAGTCCTCATGGTTTGAATGTTTTGAGTAACGCTATGCGTGCACTCATTATCCTGTAGCGCATACACACGGAGTCTGGCAAGGGCTATTGGCCATGGCAGGCTTTGAATCTGGAAGTGTTCCAGCAAGGATATGGAAGAGAGATTTAGGCTTGTGGCGTAGTGACAAAGACTCTAGCCGAGCTCTTGCCGCAGATTTGTTCCCAGAAATGAAAGAATACCTGAAGTAAGATAGGCTCATAAGCATTTTTCTGCTAGATTACAGATGTTTCATCTTGATGAAGACTCTGAAACTTGTTCTTGTTGACATATTTCAGACTGAAAAAGCATCATGGGAGAGCGGAGGCACTTCTGATCGCAGCATGGAGTTTAGGAATATCTGTTGATAAAGACACCGGACAATTTCGTTTTTCTGGGTCCATGAGGGATTGCTGTTTGACCGACGCTTATGGAAATGTTATACACTCAAATCATGATGACACACGATTGGGTGCACAGCTGGAGGTGATAGTTAAGGCTTTGCACCTTAAAATAAATCTATCCATCTCATTTTTGTAATTTTGCAGGATTTGAGTAAAGTGGGGTATGCTGATGTTGCAACTCTTGCGGATAAGAAGGTGTCTGATCTGTTGGGAAAAAAAGAAGCAAAAGCCTTGAAGAAGAAGCGAATCCGCATGAAAAGTGTGGAGCCAGTGAGAAATTTTGAACTCTTACAAGAGGTGATGTAGTGAATATGTTACATTCCTCATACATCTGCAGGCGGAGGTGTTATGTCTTGAGTGTGATAGGACGATGCAAGAACCTACAGATTTTGAGCTTGATTGATCCGCATAATCACATGTTTTTTTTAATGGAAGAATCTTGGTCACCACTTTTTATTGTTTTCCACAATATCTTTTTGTTCCTTGTATATTTATTGTTGCTCTATATAGATTTCTGTTTGAAAAGAAGTAAAGGCCGGTGTTGCTCCTCTTAGGTGCTTTGTTTGCGGTACTAAAAGCCTTCTCTTCCAATAATGTTGTGGTCCTTTTTACATTATGTCTCTGCCGTGTCTAATTGTCTCATCGCCTATTTCCTCTAGCAAGGTTAATTTTATATCCTTTTGAGTGTACACTCTGCTCAAATATGAATTTGACTCGTACTAGCGCCTTCGGCGGGGTGAATGAATTAATGCCGAGCTGCTGAACGTAGGAGCCAAAGTCCTTCTCCATGCTTGGAAGATGTAAGCAAGATTGTGACAGAGGAGACATGGCACATGCATAGATAGGGAAATCTAGTAGCATGGGTAGTACCAAAACTAAAACTGTTTAGATGTAACAATCTATAGTCTAACACCACTGTAACACCCACTCCGCCCATACTGTTGTTTTCCTCACAACCAAGCTTCAGTCTGGTGGATGAGCTCTCCTTTCACACTAGTGTCCTCAGACGAACCCAAAATATCAGTTTTTACCCACAAGCCCAGACATTGCTGCACCCTGCTGCAACGCAGTGAGCTCATTAAGAGGATCTTAGTTTATGATGGAAGGAACCCGAGATCTACTCCAGGTGACCACACTTTCCCAAGTAGCTAATAAGGGTACATTTGTTTTAGGGGTATCCTTTATGGGAACGTGCAGACGACACGGTAGCTGCCATCATGAAGACGAAGTAAGAAGATGCGTGAAGTCGTTCAGACACTTCACAGCAAGGCATAATGGGTTAACAAAAAGATATCAGTAGTCCCATGATCAACGCCGTATGACATATTCACTACACGATTATTGTCTCGTAACATTAACCATAAGTACCATAATCAGCATCGAAAAAAGACGGCAAAACAAAAGGGAAAGAAGCGAGGAAAAGGTATAATTTAAATGAATCCGTAAGTTTTAATAAAACATTTGTAAACATAAAAGATATCATGTTTCATTGTTGCATAGGAGCATTGTAGCATTGTACAACCTGGAGTATTGAACATCAAATCAATTTGTGTTGCATGCAATAATATTCTTGGAAGTAGTGTAGCTAAGCTATGTAAAAGTGAAAGTTGCAATGCTAAATGTTGTGCCTTGCAAAAAAAGGGTGCATTCATCATGGTTGAAGGGGTTTAAGCTGTGTGTGGACTAAGTATAGACTTAGTCGAAGTCAGAGTTCGAGGTTTTACAAGGGTGGTCGAGGTTTAGCAAGACAAGTCTCTGTAAAACAAAGAAATCTATAGTATTTATAGTAAAATAAGAGTGACAGGATGTCATGAGACGCTGTGTAATAGGAAATTACGTAAGTGTGAGAAAAAGGTGTGACATATAAGACATATGTGTCAAAGGAAGCTGAATCTTTTACATTTTCCCCTACTAAGAGTCAAACGTCCACGTTGACTTTAAGGAGGATCATCAAGGACTGCAAAGTGCACAACCTTAGGAATCTTAGTCTTGTATAGCCTTGCAAAGCTCAAGTAGGCTGGGGTTTGGACAAAAGTACTCCATGTGGGTGAAGAAAGGAAGTCCTTGAAAGCAGTAAGCTTAGTCAAAGAACGCATAGGCTGCCAAGTGTCAATAGGCTGATCAGGGTTGGGGGTAGACCATCTGACTTTGATGAAATGGCACTTTGATTTTGGGCGAGCGCAGCTGTCGGGGTCTGTTTGAATTGAACTGGAACAAGGTCAAAACCAAGCAAACAGGACTAAAAGAACCTAGAGTCCCTATAAAAACTAAAACTAAAAACCTAACAGCAGAAAACCTAGAGTCTCTAAAAAAAAAAAGCAGAGAGAGGACTAAAGAGAAACACAGGCAGGAAAAGGCAAGGCAACAGAAACCTAAGAAGAAGACGCAAGATACTAACTAAGTTCCTACTTTTTTTTTTTAAAGATAAAAGGAGTAAAAGGAGCTAAGCGAAAACGCGGTGAACAGAACAGAAG
>BEGY01000065.1:311740-347430 GCA_002335675.1 Chlamydomonas eustigma | reverse complement strand
GTGCGTAGACCTCATTATAGTCGATCCCTTCACGTTGTTTAAATCCTTTAGCCACAAGCCGCGCTTTAAATCTCTCAATATTGCCTGATGAGTCTCTTTTGACCTTAAAGACCCACTTGACAGGAACTGGTGTGACACCAAGTGGACAGTCGACTAACTTCCACGTGCCATTCTTCATCAAAGATGCCATTTCCTCAGTCATGGCAAGTCTTTATTCTTCTGCTTGCGGACTGTCCATGGCCTCAGTTATAGTGTCAGGTTCTTCTACAGCAAGTAGACCTGTAGCCCTCCACCATTCAGATTATGGCGGTTGATGAACACGTCCAGATCGGCGCATTCCTCTTCAATATGACATCGCACACGCCGTCTATCTTCATCACCTCCACTGCCATCACTATTGTGGCGATGATGTAATGTTTGGCTTGTCGCCGTAGGCAAAACATCTGGTGGAATATCTTTAGATATCTAACATCTGACGATGGAAAGAACCCGGGTTCGACTCCGGGTGATGACACTTTCCAAAGTTGCTACTAGGGGTGGTGACTGCTCGGCAGTTGCTAGTACCCGTTCCTGTTCTCGTTCCCGTTCCTGTTCCGAGAGTTTCGCTCCCGTGGGGGAGTTCTCTCGGGGTTCAAAAAAAAAAAAATCTTGCTCCATATGACCCTCAGCTGGTACATGAAAATTGGAGATTTGCTCCTCCTCCTCCTCATGTGACATATTCATTATTACTCATATTATATATATTCATATTCATTATTATCAACAACATTCATGCGTTTTTCCAATAAGATGAACTTACTTTCATTTACAACAACGTCCTTGCTGATCTTGACCTTGCCATCCACCAGAACCCGGTAGGCCTTGGCATGAGGTTCAAAACCAAGAAAAATGCCAGGTTTTCCTTTGGGATCCAGCTTTTTGCGCAATTCCTTTGGTTTTTTTTTTTTGTACATAAGCAATGGAACCAAAGATACGCATATTTGAAACATCTGGTTTAACACTGTAAAACAGCTCCCACGGAGTCTTGGTATGGCCAGTCGTTGGAGAGCAATTCCGTATACGATTTGCTGTCACAACTGCTACTGCCCAAAGGTTCTTTGAGACCTGTGAACTGTGCAGCATAGATCGGACTCTCTCCACCAGCGTTCTGTTGAGACGCTCTGCCTTACCATTCTGCTCCGGGCTATAAGGCGCTGTTAATTGTTGCACAATCCCCTTCTTCTTAAGGTAGTCTTGGAGGGTTTGGTTAATGTACTCGCCTCCCCGTACCCCGATCAGATCTGATTGCATTTACTTGGAGCCCAGTCTGTCGTTCCAGCTCGGCATACTCTGCAATAACAGATTTGATCTCCTCAGGAACTTGACTTTTCACCTTGATTAAGCGGACCTAGCGGACCACAGAAAAGTTTGTGTAATCATCCAAGAATGTAGCTATATAGCGGCTGCCTCCCATTGACGTTGGCTAAATAGGTCCACAAACATCCATGTAGATTAGGCCCAACTTTTCAGTTATTGCTGGCTCTGACCCAGGATGTGGCTTTGCAACATTCCTTTGCTGCTTTCCAGCAATACATCCAGGACACACCTTGGTGTCCAACCCTGCAGTCTCCTCCTTGCTCAGATTTATTCCTGTTACCATGTCCTTTTTAACCAATTAGGCAAGACTTGAATAGGAAAGGTGTCCATATCTACCATATCTCTGATGCCACAGCTCTGCAGTCTCTTGGTGCATAGCTGTAACAGCTCTTTGCATTCCTTGGAGTAAGTAAGCATGTAGACTCCATTCTTCTTTGGAACATTGATAACAGTGGTGCCACTTTGCAGCTTACATCCACCATGATGAAAAGTAACATTCACACCAGCTTCAGCCGCCTTGCCAATTGAAACAAGATTTGCACATGCATCTGGAACATGTAGCACATTCTTCAGGGTGACTGTTCCTTGTTTGGTCTGGATGATTGCCGTGCCAGTGCCGGCAACTGGCTTCTTTACTCCATCTCCAAAAACAACAAAAGAGGTGGCAAAAGGTATCATGGTATAGTCTTGCAGCAGCTCCCTCCGAGATGTCAAATGTGAAGAAGCCCCAGAGTACCCAGAGTCAACAATCCAGACTTGATCCAGCACCTCACTTGTGATAGCTGAAAAACTTGATGCAGCAAAGGCAATGTTACCTTTCTGTAGTGTCTTTGGTCCTTTTTGACCAAGCACTTCAGATGCTGATACTTCCTATACTTCCAGCAGTTTTTCTTGATGTGTCCTACCTTGTGGCAGTAATCTCGTGATTCCTTGTTGTCATGTCGCATTGATCGTTGTCTGGCATCTCTCTTGTAAACACGTTGATTTGCAGCCATAGCAGTTGCATCCTCCCCTTTACCACGAGCAAACCGTTGCTCAGCATTAAGTAGCTTGGGCATGACCTTAAGAACTGTCATGTCTCCATCTGTAGCAAAGTCCACAATCATTTGGAGCAGAGTTTCGTACTCTTTTGGCAATCCAGCCAAGATTGACTGGACCAGCTCAAGCTCCTTTACTTCAGCACCTGACGCCTGCAAGTCTGCTGACAGTTGTTGAGCTCTTCCAACATATCTTGCCATGTCCTCCTCATGTAGCATGCGCAAGTTTGTCAATTTTATCCGAAGCTCCGAAGTACTGGAACATTCTAGAAGTACGGGAACATTTTAGAAGTACGGGAACATTCTAGAAGTTGAACCTTTCCAGAAGTTTCTCAGGGTTAGGGTTTTCTAGAACGTTCCACTGACTATATAAGTTGAAACTTTCTTTATTGTAATATCCTCAAGACAAACTATTGGCGAATCGCTTTCACTCTGAAACTACAACAGGAAGGTCCGCAACCCAGAACCGATGGGAACCTTAGGAGGAGGCTCTTGACACTAGAGGGATGCAACCCCCGTTTGGCTGTGGATGTATGCGACTCTTGGGTTACTGTACGTTCACGCAGCGACCGGAAGGTGATCGGTGTGGATGCCTGCAGCAGGAAGAATATGAACTCTCCTTTTTAAGAAGGAAGACATGAAGGATTTGTTAGCTAGGATCCGATCCAAGCGAGCTCCAGAACCTGCTGTTTGAGAGAAATGAGTTACTTCATGGCAGAACAGCTCTCAACACCATTAGACAACGGGACTTTCTGCTTGGTGGAGACGACAGCCTCCGCATATGACAACTGCAGCATCCATCGCTGCATGGTCGTACAAGGGTATCTTATGCACAGTTGACACACGGCGCAAGCAGTAGGTGCACTTTACAACAGGGACAGCTAGGACAGCCATGTTTTTAAGCTAAGAAAAAAAAAACCACCGGGCTCCTCCTTGCGGCCACGTGCTTACGACCTGAAGATTGGCACTGATAAGCCCATTAGATTCCCAGACTAGCTCCTAGCTGTTCTTCTTATTGTTGCTTGTAGGTCATTTAGGTGGGCCCTTTTTGACCCCTTCTTTTGACGCGCTTGATGCTTGGTTCGCTTTGTCCTCAAGGTTTGCTCTCGCTCGCTTTAGTTAGGAATTTCTTTGTCCTTGGTGCACAGCTCTGAGTTTTTTTTTTTTTTTTTTTTTGAACCCCGAGAGAACTCCCCCACGGGAGCGAAACTCTCGGAACAGGAACGGGAACTAGAACAGGAACGGGAACTAGCAACTGCCGAGCAGTCACCACCCCTAGTAGCAACTTTGGAAAGTGTCGTCACCCTGAGTCGAACCCGGGTTCTTTCCATCGTCAGAGGAGGACTTCCTCTTGTGGCTCGGCCACTACCCACTAGGGGCAAGTGGCTAATCACTCGCTGGTCTTCTCTAAAGCCAGGCTTCGCTACGACCAGCCCCCACTCTTGCCTTGCATTTTACTGTCCTCCTAGTCCTCCTAGTATTGCAGTAGTGTGTCTCAGAGTATGGATGTGTACGGGGATGGGAAGGTTCTTGCGATGGTGACCGTCAGTTTCCTTGAACCTTTTGTTTGCCTTTGCGCTTTGTCGTCTTTGCTAGTCTTGCTTCTTGGCCTTCTTTGCTTGCTTTCTTGGTCTTTTTTCTGTCCCTTGTCATTTTGTCTTGGTAGTTTTTCCTTCGGGTCTTTATTCTATCGCTGTAAAAAAAAAACTGGCGGCATAATAATGAGGTGCGGGCAGTACGGAACAAGTGCTACTAACATTACAACAGCCAATACGACTAAGAATAATCACAAAGATCGGGTGTCCATGTTGACGGCGGCGGCTTCGACAATGCTGCTGGTGCTGCTGAAATTGTAATTTCATTTGCTGTCGTAGTTGGCGGACCAGCGGATGATGGCCTGTTTGTAGAAATGGCAGCTAAAGCAATGGGGCCTAAAAATAGTGGCCCGCCTCCTGATGCATTATAATGATAACTAGCAGATGATGATCCAACTTGAACTCCACTACTGCCAGCACTGCCGTTCATCATTCTGTGACTCGCCGCCATATCATCTGCCGTTAGTAAGCTGGAATGGACATCAGGATGATGATGATAATAAAATACATCATTATTCATCTTAGTCGGCTGTCTCGGCCCCGCTGCTGCTACTGGTGATGCGTTTATTATTGCTGATGAGCAGGCAGCAGAACTGGAGGCTTGGTTTTGCGGCTGCTGAGATGAAGGGACATAATGAAAATGGGTGATGACAGTAGATGAGGGAGATGAAGATGTGTCCGTAGTAGTACATCGTAGGAGAGGTGTCAGTGGGGTGGCCTTTTGCTGCAACAAGGAATTACAGGCCTTATGACCTGCACATTTTAAATCTTGCTGCAATGCTGCCTCCAGTACCTCCAGCTGGGTCTGAGCTACCAGCTTTTGCGAAGCATGCTCTTCATTCTCTTGCTGCAACTGTGCCAGTTTCTTTTGAAGAGTTAGTACAAATTCATCTTTGAGTGACAGAGCACGCTGCATGGCCTTCACCAAGTCTTCACAAGATATCACTGCAGAATTGTCATTACTTATTTGGACAGATAGTTGTTGTCCTCTACGGCCTCCAGCATAGTGTGCGACACTGATGGCAGCCGCAGATGATGATGATTCCGCCTCACATTTATTCAACGATCCTGCTGTGGCTGCTGATGTCATAGCGGCAGATGATGCCATCATCATGGTGTGTGCATCGATGTGAACACAAGTTTTATTAGCAATATCATGCTCCACCTGCTGCAGACCGCCAGCTTCTTCTCGGTCACTTCCAAGGTCATGGCGATAATTTAGCGTCTTCTGCACAGACAAGCTGGCTGGGGCTACACTGGTCCCCTGTTGCTGTTGCTGGTGAATGAAGTTCATTTGATTCTCATTGTTCAGTTGGAGGAGGCATGAGGTTGCAATGTGGTTTGCCAGCTCTGACTTAAGGCGTGCCACCTCCATTTCATCAACTGACACCTTGGTGGGTCTGTATGCCATTTCTGAAGACATGTCAGCCTCTGACATCATCACATGAGCCACACTGCCACCGTTGTTTGCAGTCATCAATGTAGAGGGAGACAAGAACAGGAATTTGTTACTGCCTGTTGTCACTTGCAGCAGTACCGTGGGCAAAGCAGGTAGTTGAGTCAAATCTGCAAGACTGACGTTCAGCAAAGAAGGTGAATTATGATGAACATTGCCATCCCCATCAGCAGGTGCTGGTGGTGAGGCGAAGTGAAAGGTGCAAGTTGGAGGGTCGTGAAGCAGCCCGCCTAATTCCATCACCTTCCTGGGCAGAAATTTCTCAATCTGCAACCAGAAAACGAAACCAAAGCAAGAAAACATTGAAAGGAGGCTAGCAGATGATGAAGGTTTCGTCAAAGGTTTCCTGTTAAGCAAGAGTGTTTAAAAAGTTATACGGTGTTTATTTGTCATATATATATAACTTGCAGAGGGAAACAATGTTCCTCTATAATGTCATATATATATAACTTGCAGAGGGAAACAATGTTCCTCTATAATGTCATATATATATAACTTGCAGAGGGAAACAATGTTCCTCTATAATGTCATATATATATAACTTGCAGAGGGAAACAATGTTCCTCTATAATGTCAGACAAATTTCTTGTTGCATATCTAATATTCGCTGCTACGCTTTTTCGTCCCCAGCTTTGCCCAGCTTCGACATGTAGGACATGCCGCATACCCATCGTCAACATCATGTAGTAAATAATGTATTAGCTTATGGTCACAACTACGACACTATTGTAGGCCTACCTGATGAAGGAACGCTGCTCTCCTTCCTTCTTCCTTTTTCCTCAACTTGGACATATGCTCATCCAAGCGCACAGCCTGCTGTCGGTACAGCTCTTCCCAGGAGTTGCGTCTCATCCCCTCCGCCAGGAGGAAGCGATAAGCAACTGGGATTCTAGAAACACAGAACAATATTATTAGCTCACCACCAGGAGTAATACGTGAGTTGCCAATGACATACATGATTAAGGACATAGCAGATAAAAGATAATTATGTCAGCAGCATGTAACGTAAGCAGCCGCGGCATTAATGCAATACCGCTACTATTACAATATAAGCACAATGATGCAGCAGTAAAATAAGCACAATGATGCATGCAGCAGTAGCCTCAGAACCAGGCTCAATTTTTTGAGCTCAACAGAAATATGATATAATTCAGCTACCTGGTTGCCATCTTGAGCTCAGCAAAAGCAAGGTCTTGTCTGTCCAGCACCTCTTTAAAAGCTACCAGCTTTGTCTTCACATCCCTGATTCGGCTCTGTTGGCTACTGATTTGCTGCAGTTGAAAGATCACATCCGATGTCATTGCAATCTTTGCTTTCACGCAATCTTCACACCGCAGAGCTGTCTCCTCGTCGAGGGCCTGGGATCTGGGTAGCAGCTCCCTGCAGTGCACATCTGAAATAGACTCTACCGCTAAGGCAGCATCATCAGCACCACCACTACTGTTCCTGCTGCTACTACTAGTAGCTCCACTGCTCACAACATTCCCTGCAGGTTCATAGAATAATGTAGGATGTGCAGTAAATATTTTTGTAAATCTATAAATATACCAGACACTAAATCAACATCCAGAGTTGCAGCTTGACATACTTTACATACTTGACATTTCAAAACTGTCATGTAATAAACAAATATGTCATTGAAGGGATCAAATGATGTTGAGCACATTATGGTGCCACAACTGCCAGGACTAATGCATGTTACCTTGATGTTGAGCAAGCAGGTACTCGGTACAACAAGAAAACTAGAAAAACATACTAACTGCTGATACATCCAGAAGACTACTTATTTCCATAGCAGGTATCATCATAAAAGAGCAGTAGCCAACACACAATTGTATGCATGCAGTACATGCAGTACATGCAGTGGACTAATATTGCATGATAATGAAGCAGATAATGATAAGAAGCGGCAGTAGTGCAGCAACACATCTCTATATCTGTTACTATGCTGCTCACATCTGTGTAATAGTATAGATAGTATGGACAGGGTATTGTCGTTAGGGAACAATAGGAACAGTCATAATGACGGACTGCGAAAGCAGCTCAGCAGAAAGAATAGACGTGCAATGCCCTCACCGCCCCCAGTGGAACCATAGAAACCAGCATTCAATGATGTGGTGCTGAGGAAGGTATCATCTGCTGCAGTTGCCAGCTGTCGAACAGCCTTTTCTACCAGTTCCTTCACAGTTCGCCAGTCCTTGGTCATGGTTTGCACCACCAGGGACATTTCGTCCACAGCTGCCTCTGACTTCAAAAGTTCTGAACCAATGGCCTCTAGATCCACACTAGGTAGCTATACAGTAAATATGCAGAATTACAAGCAATTGGAGGATAATAAGGAAATAAAACAAGAAATGATGTACAAGTTGCGATGAACACATTATAGGAGGTACTGATGTAAAGAGGGCGTTGTGACTGCCGCAACGAGTGTAACAAGTGTGCATGACCACCAACTTGAAGAAAAAGCAGTAAGGAAACTATGATGTTCTACGACGCCGCAGCACTATCAACATTTCACCAGCCTGCTCCCCTCATCAGGCACTACTTGAAGCAAGAGATAAGTAATGGTTCAGAATTAAAAGCCAAGAAGAGTCTTATCACAGAATCGCTTTTATGCAGAAGAGGGTCGTTTAGCAAGAGCAAGAGCATGAAATTGATCATCAGAATTTGTAATAATAAGAGATGATGACACTATTTTCATGTAACTACTGTTTATATTAGTTACCTGAACAAGTAGGCCCTCTACGTCTCTTCTCAGACCTTGCACTAAGGCATCCAGCTCCGAGGCCTTGGAACTGAAATGGTCATGACTGCAACGACACTGGTTTCCCCACTCCCTCAATCTTGACACTGGGGATATGTCCTCCAGCGTCTTCCACCCACTTGCCTGATTGAGGTGAATGACAGTTAACAACTCGCCACAGAGAACAAGAGTCTTATTATAAGGATACCTACAGCAGTCGTTATCATCAACATCATCATCTGCCTTCCCTGACTAAGCTGTTACAGGATTCGTCTGTAAGACGATCAAATGAAACATGAACTTTTATCAGAGAATGACAAAAGCCAGCAAACCTTTGCTTAATTATATTATGTACGGAAGCAGCGCTAGCAATGATGGATTTTGAGGTACCTGTAGACTGGGATGTAGCTGGATCCGCGATAACACAGAGAGATCAGACTCGAGACGATTCAGAATGTCTTCATGGAGACTGTGCTGAGCCAAATACCTGCAGCGATGATGAGGAACAATATGATGATGATGATGAGAGGAAGAAGTGATGTTTTAAATGTTTAGAAGGTCCACATTTTCCCAAGAACAACAATAAAAGGATTAAGAGGACATAAGCAAAAACTTATTTCTACCAGTTATATATGGCACCAAGAAATACTGATAAGATTCCGCCTTGTACCTTATTCTCAGTGCAAGTGGTAGTAGTGTTTTCAAGTACTTGCATAAAACATGATAGTCATAATCAGAAATGAATACAGTTGCATTCTTAAGCACCTTGCAGCAAAGGTATAATTATGCACCATGGCTAATACTACTAAGCAGGTAGCAGCTGAGGTCTTATTACTATGCACCATGACTACTACTAAGCAGGAGAAGAGCTATGATTATTCCACTTACCTCTCTAGAAATGACTGATAACCACTGTTGAGATTAGCCAGATGTATCTCCACATTAGAGCGAGCCGAGTCTGCCACAGGCAAAAATGTAGTAGAAGCAGGAATATGCTTATCACATAAGATGAGAATACACAATACACAATAATGCCTCATCGTCGCTACTCTGACCTGCAGCCCTGGCTTGAACCTCCATTTCAGATAGGAGCTGTCGGCACCTGTACATGAATAGTTTCGTATGAAGATGAGCAAAGCTCATGAAGGGATCCATGGTTCCACAATCAGTGAAGAACCAATAACTGCATTAATGTTCAAAACAATTTAAAGATTGAAGTCCTGACTGTTAGTAAAAACATGCTCTTGTTCACATCTCAGCAATCATGATGTGGGTTATTAGGTGGGCTTGCCATTGCATAATGTGAATCAGTGTCACCTCCCAACACGCAGCTGGCCTGCCTCCCAAAAGGATCTTGTGACTGCCACGTGATGCTGAAACTGGAGCTCAAAATGTGGAAGAGCTCGGACATGACTGCTTGAAGAATGGTTTAAGGGATGGCCAAGCTGCCCAAGCGTTGGCGGCGGTGTGGGGACTGCATGTTAACAAAGGTACAGCATTCATGGTCAGGTTCCCAGTTGGGTCAAAACAAAGTAAGGCTAAAATGTTTCCATTGCCAAGTAGTAATCAGGCACATATTTCTTACTTGAAGCCTTGATGCATGGCAATAGCTCCTGTTCAGGAATAGGGCTACCGTGCTTTAAAAGTGACCGGCAGTACAGGATAGCAGGATGGTCTTCCACTGATGACTGATCAACCTTCAGCAACATTAGCCATAGAATGAGAATCCAAATGTAGTCACGACATCAGCAGCAACAGACTAAGATGACAGAAAACAGCACCACACCACTCACCACTGGAAGACCATAAGATCCGAGGGTACGGCTAGATTCTAATCGTGATCCATTGAACATAATGATCTGATCATGGACTAAAGTTCCAGTGAACATGAGTAACGCATGCTGCACTGCTTCAACCCTACAAAATCAAGTTGGTGTTGTAAGGACGACAGATTCTCAAATGATAAACTTATACAATCGTCACCTTACACCAGAGTGCACATCGAGCAAAATTTGTTTGCCCGTGGAGGCGACGAGTACAAGGAGAGAGGATGGATTGACACTTGTACACAACATTTAAGAATTTGAGAAATAAACACAAAGTGGTAAAGTTTTTAACGAGGCTTATCTGCACTAGGGCTTTTAAACTTTCACGCAAAAAACTGGTCTTACAGATATGCATTATTTACATTTTGAAGAACGCATGTGTTTGTGTAATTAGGCTCCAGTGTTTGATATCACCGTCATGAAGTTCCGAAACCTCAATTTTATCTCACGTCATGGAGCACTTCATTTTCTACAACAGGGTCTTAGAGCATTGCACAATTTTATTCATATGCTGATCACGGTCCTCCTTTTTCCAGTTAACAAGTTTCCCATTAAGGTTTTAGATAAATAGAGCCATGCATGCTACGTGAACTAGATCCATGTTAACTTCTGCATCATTATTGAGTAAGTGCTCTATTGCACTCGTCACCTGTACTTTAAAGCCAATGTTTTTCGTGAGTCGTTCTTATGATATAAGTTACGTGTTTCAGAACTCTAACGGCTTAATTAGGCACATGAAGTAGGGATATTATGGCACATGAAAGCCATGCTCTGTCCCCTGCTCTCACATCAAGACACAAATGTGATCATATTCCAGAAACAATCATGTACCAGAACTCAGCACCTTACAACTCTTACTCCATGATTTAAAAATAGGTAATAACCTGTATTAAGTATGAGTTGGCAACATGCGTTGGCACATCATGCGAGTAAACACTAATGTTATTATCCTGAAACGTGCTGCTGCACGATTCTATCAAGAAGTCACTCTCGAAATTTTCCGATAGATAGATAGCTGTTCGTCCATGATGCTGGCTGCGATCTACGTCACCGTAATGGGGATAATTTTTGCGAAAACAATGTGTCATAATCTCTTAATGATACCTGGGTAGGTCATGGCAGATCTTCACGTATCTAAGCCTTGTTTTGTCTCTACATCAAGGTCTACGTTCTTTCATCTGTGACATCCTCGCTGTATTTCTTGCCTTCGATTGCCTTCAGGCCTGTAGAATTCACTGACACAGTTCTAGCCGCAGCAGGGGGGCAACCTATGTCCCATATGGATAAATCTTTTGCTGGGCAGTTTGGGGAGGCCATTGAACTACTACGCCAGGTATCATGGTAATGACACAACCGACATATATAAATTGATTGACTTGTAGCAACCTAACAGACACCATGATCGGGATGCAAAAAGTTACAACATACAGTAGTGACAATTCAGTCAGTTGTCAGTTGTTAGCAGATTGCTAACCAGCAGACTGTCATGATTGTAAGTTTTATCTCCAGCTGACATCGCAAGTCATACCTGGCTTCTTAGTCTTCCCTTTAAATAAGCAGTAAGCAGGCAATACATAGCTGCTGAGAACAGTGGATTGCGACCATGACTTCATCACATAAAGCAGCTTCAGTTATTACATTCGACATAGTAATTTTGTCAGGGGTTGAGTGTGCATGCATAAGGACTTTTGGTGCTATGTTACTTTTACAACATGTCAATCTTCCACAAAAAACATTTCTAACAGCTGATGCTCCATAACCTGGCGTTCCTTTATCTCGAAAGGTGCCTGCTCTTGTTGCTACTCTCACACTTCTTAAGAGCTAGCTGTTACTTGATGCTACCATTTTAAACTGCTGCTGCTGCTGCTACTGCTGCTGCTGCTCCTGTCAGGTTGCCCTTACGAAGACAGGCCAACCCTTTATTTTAGCGGGGTCGGGCTCCCTAGGTTGGGATATCTTTGCTGCGAATTTCATAGAGTCTGGAGAGCATGTCTTGGTCATCAACACTGGCTACTTTGGAGACAGGTAGATAGATATTGTAAAGCACGACTAATTGGGTTGTTTCTGTATTAAATCCTTTGAAGTGCAGTGAAAGAAATGAACATTTGTCTTTGGGCAGTGAAAGAAATGAACATCTGTCTTTGGGCAGTCTTCTGGTTTCACAATGCTGGATATGGTCTGATGTACTTGACTGTTGCCCAGGGAGCAGAAATCACTAGAGCTTTCATTCATTGATTAAGGCTATGTAATCCTCTTCAGGTTTGTGGACACATTTGAAGCATACAACATCACCGTGACTCAAGTGCATACAACACTCCCTGGGACCCCTCCCTCCTTATTAGACGTAGAATCTGCCATCAAGGCTGCCTCTGTGCCTTTCAAGGCCGTTACAATCACGCATGTTGACACTTCCACCGGGGTTCTGATGGATGTGAAGAAAGTGGCAGCGTTGGTGCGAAACGTTTCATTTACCGAGAAACGTGTTTGTAGGAAGTTGGCAGCATGCACATAATTAGTTTATAAGACTGTATCTGTAGCTTGGTCAGGATGTTGACTTTGTCCAGTAGGCCCCCTGCTACCCGCCTTGTCCAGTAGCCCCCCTGCTACCCTTGTCCAGTAGGCCCCCTGCTACCCGCCTTGTCCAGTAGGCCCTCTGCTACCCGTAAAGTGTAAGAGGTCATGTGTCGTTTGTATTGCCAACAGGTCCGGACGCTCCTACCATCTGCTTTGATTGTGGTAGATGGTGTGTGCTCCTTTGGTGCAGAGAGTTTGTTCTTTGACGATTGGGACGTTGACTTTGTTTTAACAGCCAGCCAGAAGGCATTGGGGGTTCCTCCAGGTGAGTCTCTCCATTCAAGTTCAGACAAAGTGAGTACCATATATTAGCTCATTGGCTGTACCATATATTAGCTCATTGGCTGTACCATATATTAGCTCATTGGCAGTACCATATATTAGCTCATTGGCTGTACCATATATTAGCTCATTGGCTGTACCATATATTAGCTCATAGGCTGTACCATATATTAGCTCATTGGCAGTACCATATATTAGCTCATTGGCAGTACCATATATTAGCTCATTGGCTGTACCATATATTAGCTCATTGGCAGTACCATATATTAGCTCATTGGCTGTACCATATATTAGCTCATAGGCTGTACCATATATTAGCTCATAGGCTGTAGGTAGGTGAGCAGATAGACAGGATGCTGATCAGAAGACCTAAATGACATCAACAGCAACATTGGATGTCGTTGTTTCTTTTCTTTAACTGTATTTCTTCTATCGCGGTGCCCCACATGTGGAAGACTTGCCTTGTACATTCGCATGTTGTCATATCCGCAGGGTTGTGCGTAGTGATTGCATCTCAGAGGGCATTGTCTGTCCTAGACGCTAGGTCTACATCAGTCCCATCCTACTACGCAAACCTGAAGAAATGGCTGCCTATTATGAGGGCTTATGAAGCTAAGACACCGGCATATTTTGCTACTCCGCCTGTGCAGGTGATGCTTGAGTGATCACATGTACATATCCTGTGTAGACGATGCTTGAGTGATCACATGTACATATCCTGTGTAGACGATGCTTGAGTGATCACATGTACATATCCTGGGCAGACGATGCTTGAGTGATCACATGTACATATCCTGTGCAGATGATGCTTGAGTGATCACATGTACATATCCTGTGCAGACGATGCTTGAGTGATCACATCTGCATGTCAACCTTTTGTTCCAGCCCCTTGGCCTTGTCTAATCCCCATTTTCCTGTGGAGAGGGTAGCTGGGTCAATGCTATGTCAATGTTGGGACTGAGCAGGTTTATGGATATTATTTCTTCTTCCCTGTGAATATTTGTACTGCTGGTTATTTTACTGCAGCTTGTGCAAGCGCTTCAAGTGTCGTTGTTAGAGATTCTTAGGGGCAGTGACATGGCAGGCCGCTTTGCTCATCATGTGGAAGTGTCGAATTATGTAAAGGATAAAGTGGAAAGCTGGGGTCTCAAGCTTGTGACAACATCCAGGGAGGCCGAGGCACACACCTTGACTGTGAGAAGTTTTTGCACCCAGCATTGCAGCCTCATGATGTCTCCACGGCAGGATTTACAAACTTATTAGGGGTCGTGAATATCTGAAGATTGACATTTGGTTGTTTGGTTTAAGGAATGCTTGTCACTTCATAGAAATATTGGTTCCATGCAGGCTGTTTATTTACCAACAGGAGTCACTCTGCCGGACCTACTGCCAAAGGTTCTTAAGCAGGTGCAGTCTGGTGCCGCTCCCTTATTCCATGAATGTACTGCTTCTGAGTCATGAAGTGCAGTTTCCCTTAAAGGAAATTGTGAAATCGTACCGAATGTTTTGTCTCACGAAGTCCTAGCAACAGAATGCTCAAGAAGTGCTAACAGTGCACGCTTTCTCACAGGATGACAAGCAGCTTGTGATATGTTAATGCGTTGATTGCAGGGTGTCATGATTGGAGGTGGACTTCATGTCAATATTGCCCCCAAGTACTTCCGTATTGGCCACATGCATATCTCATCCCTGAATACCTCATTGGGACACATCGATACAACCCTGAGTGCTATTCAGGCAGCCTTACTGGAGACGGGATATGATGTCCAGAAACAAATGGCAGAGCCAGAGTGGGTCCCTCGTGGCAAGAGCAGTGCCACTGGTCATGATGAGTTGTAAAAGGTGGATCACTACTACACCTACGACCTACTGTGCTTTAGATCATGTTGCCGATAACATGGCAAGAGCTAATACAATGACATTTGTTCTCTTATTAGTTGATCCTTCTCTAACAATGTGCCAGCGTGAGAATGGAAGTGAAGCTACAGATGTGGAGCCAGTACATGCCGCTTGACGTACATTGTACATGATAAATGAACATAACTACAATGAATCATGACCTAATTATCGTGTGTAACAAACTGCGCATGCGCATGTTGGATCCTATCTGTCGCGGCTATAATAATCTCAATATGAGCTCCAAGCTTGTCTAAACAGATTGCTCCAGAGCCTTGGAAACAGCTATTTCCATATCCTGTTTCCAAGGGGAGGTCGAAAGCAATGCAGTCAGCTCTAAAACTGATCATTTACAGCTAACCAGGTGTATAGAACCCTGACATCTGGAACATATTTCCATGTCAACGTATGATAAAGTAGGCATGCATGCAGTAGGCACACGCTATACCTGTGCAGGGATACCTCCCTCCCAGGTCATGTACAGCTGCTGACACATCATGCATGTTCGCATTTTCCATGTCAAGGTGGGGCACAAGAGGTATGCATGCATGCAGCATTGTACTACCTGTGCTGTGAGACCTCCATCTGGGTGCGCCTCAATGCGTGAAAACATCTCGGTCATCATGATGAGCAGCTCACGAGGGGTAGACAGTTTTGCAATGTAGGATGAGAAGTCTTCTCCTCGGACCTAGAGAAGGGAGGAGCAAGCGATTAGGCATATCACAAATCTCAAAATCGGCAGAACTGCAACTTGGATGCACAACACAATCCCAGCAGACACCCAAGTATCAACTAGTTACCTTGCATTGTAGTGAGCATGGCTATGAATACAACTGTTACCTTCTTGAAGAGATCTGCAAAGCTAGTGGCATTGGCCATTGTGTTTGAATCAGAGGAAGACATCTGCTGCTGCTGCTGTCCTTCAGAGCGCAGTGCATCCTGAGCTGCTCTGAACCTTCGTTCAGCCAGTTCCTCCAGTTGGTGACGGGACCACGTCAAGTCACGCACAAAGTGGCGGTCAAACCGAGCCTACCATTACATGACATCACATTGTCACAATACACATGTTACTCACAACCTTGTAGTCAAACCATGCCTACCATTACATGACATCAGCGCATTATCACAATACACTTCTTGCATTATGATATTTGTCTCATAACAGTGTTGGTCATGCTTAGCAGTTGAGGCTGGGCACGTTTTTGCTTTCTACTGACAAACACACATGCATTTGTGATCACTGCAAAGATCTTCTCCTTAGAGACTCACCTCCTTGAGCGTGCGATCTGTGTTCAAGTCAAGGGCCAGCCTAGAGTCGGGGAAGAAAAAATGGAGGCGTCCAAAGTTGAGAACGTCATTTCTACAAACTTCCCGAGCAAACGCTTTCATCGCAGCTACATTTTTGCAAAATGTAAAATCAGGTCAACCATGTTCAGAACAAAGATTGTGTCAATCAAGAAGTGTGGCACAGTAGTAGAAAGTGTTCACACAATGTTACATATCTGACAGGGTCTTGTGTAGACAAAGCTATCCTTCAGGGAACCTGACTAACATCCCCTTCATAACAGTTTCTGATTGCACACAGTAACCACTGGGAATCTCAAAGCATGTGCTCAACACAGTTTTACCTACCAGGGAATCGGACTGGATCTAATAGAGTGACTTCATCAAAGCAGTCTCCAAATACAGCCACGCTCTCATACCCCAACAGCTCCACAAGGTTCGACAACAAATCCAGCTTCTGATGAGCTGACACGCCTGCATGACAGAAGAGTAATGTTGCTGACTGCACAAGAGAAGCCAGGCCAGGCTATGGTACAAGCAAGCAACCGTTCATTCCTCAAGAGTGTAGTGCTCAGTACACATTGTGTTGAACTGCCTCACATTTCCTCTAAAGTACAGAACTTATCTAAATAACAATCACAGAGTGATGAAGTGAACATGAGACATTGAGGGCTGTGCCTACATTACTTGACCGCAGGGCTGCATCTTGTTACCTATGCACAGCTGTCTCACTGTCTCCACTGAGTCTTGGGGTGCAAAGCAGCTTCCCAGAAGTCCTGCCAGGACCGCAGGAGGCTGCGGCTTTACTACTCTTACATTCCGTTGCACTGCTAAAGCTCTCTCCAAGGCACAGTGCCGCTGCCGCCTGCAGAGTTCAAAGTCAATGACCACAGTCTTGCGGGTTTGGTTCAATGCAGAGTTCAGGTAAAAATACCTTGTAAATTTGAGATGCAGGGCTCTCAACAAGAGCAGGTGAATTGGTACCAAAAGAACGCCTTATGGGATCTGGTTTCGCATAATAGTTTACACTTCGAGAGCATGTGTCTCACACTGTCCTCTTATTGTACAGTTGGACCTGACAACTAGATAGCTGCTTACTAGACAGCTTACTTTCTAACACTGATAGATCTGTGAACTCATATGTCATTTCTGCAACTTGACCTGCAACCTGATCCAGATAATGTACTGACCTGTAATTTTTACCCTAAACTTAATCTAAACCACAGGCTATAACAGGCTCCTCACCCTCACCTTAAGTACCACCACAAAACACTGGATGTCGCTGCAGTGGCAGCAGCAGCCATGATGCGAGGGTGTGCTGCCATGAAAGGCATCGTATCAGCCACCTTCTCACCCACAGTGCTGACATGCTGAGAGAGCCTTGAGGAAATGTGATCATCACTCACAGCCACAACAGCAGCTGTTACCGCTGAAACGGTCACACCAATGCCAACAGAGACCTGAAGGAACGACAATGCTGAGTTGAATAATTTCTCCATTTGTTTGCTTTGAACATGAGAGAGGTACACTGCTTCCTTATAATTAAGGCACAACGACGCAGAGTGGAATAGCATCTCCATTTGTTGGGTTTGAACATGAGAGAGACGCTCTGTCATTTCTCACCCATGTGTCTTAAGTATAACACCAAAAGGATACCTGTGCAGCAGACAAGCTAGGCTTTAACAGTCTCCTCCTCAACCACGCTAAAGCAGACACGTCTGTTCGAGAGTACAGATGAGCCAGGAGCAGAAACTGTCTCGCAGCTTTGGGCTCTGACCTCAGAGCCTCTAGCATCTGTGATATGGTGATATGCAGCATGGTGAGGCATGAGAACAGAACAGATACTGCATTCAGGATCATGTGCATGGTGATATGCAGCATGGTGAGGCATGAGCACAGAACAGATACTGCATGCAGGATCATGTGCATGGTGATATGCAGCATGGTGAGGCATGAGCACAGAACAGATACTGCATTCAGGATCATGTGCATGGTGATATGCAGCATGGTGAGGCATGAGCACAGAACAGATACTGCATGCAGGATCATGTGCATGGTGATATGCAGCATGGTGAGGCATGTGCACAGAACAGATACTGCATGCAGGATCATGTGCATGGTGATATGCAGCATGGTGAGGCATGAGCACAGAACAGATACTGCATGCAGGATCATGTGCATGGTGATGTGCAGCATGTTAAGGCATGAGCACAGACAGAAATAGCATGCAGGAGAATGTGCATGGTGTTCTGCAGCATGGTAAGGCATGAGCACAGACGGAAACAGCATGTGTGATTGACACAGATGCAGATAAAATACTGCTCAGCGTCGTTTTCATTTTCAAACTGTCAGCAAGTGCAGATAAAGGAGCATATTATTTACAATATACTAGCTATTTGCAGCATATTGATGGCCTTGACAATGTTCCTAATGCGCATGTTCCTAATACCTAGTCTCAACAGCATATTTCAGAGAAGAATGCTTGCTACTTTCTTCCCTGTATTCTCTCACCTCTCCTCTTCTCCCTACAAATACTCCCTACATTCCCTTCTACTACGAGGGTCACTACAACACACTACCTGTTTTCCTCGATCATTCTCCTGTACCACTTGTTTTACCAGCTCACTAGCTGCATATGACAAGATGCAGTCTACCAAGTCAGAGGTGCGCCATTGCTCTGAGAAGGATGCATCCCAATTCTCAACAGTAGAGCCAATTACCTCCTGCTCAGAAGAGGGACGGTCAGTACAGCAGGACTGCTGACATTCAGGGTACTCCACAAAGTTCCAGGGTGATATCTTTAATGTAACAATGAAGCAGTCATACCATTTAGATGTTATCTCTTTGATTCTACCTGGAAAGTGCTGAGGCAAGCTGTCATGTGACCTGGACGGCAAATATCCACCATGAAAACACCTTTGCTACGGTTAGTGCAGAGAGCTTCCTCATTATACACTCGATATCCTGCTTCTATTTGCAGCCTGAGAAAATCACAGGGGCTTAACCAACTTGGCGGAGGAAGTCTGAACCAGCTTTAAAGTTTACCTGATGGTGGTCTTCCCAGACCCTCTTCTTCCAAAGAAAATGTAAGTTGTCTCATTTGGTTTCAGACCTGCAAATGGAGTTCATAGATGTTTAAATAGGAGCGGAGAAGACTGTTTGGAATGGTGGGATGGGATGGGCTGCAATACCTCTTAGGTCAGAATGCACATAGAGCGAAAGTGGGTCGATGCAAGTTTTCTCAGCTGTACGATCAGTGAAAGGATTGCGACTGAGACCGAATGTTTTGAGTAGATCTGCACTGAATTTAAGTTACAATGAGATTCACTAAGGGATGAAAATGCACCTTCGTAAACATTGTACGCACCAGTAGTGGGCATATTACTTAATTTGAAAACATGATGTGAATGGTTGGACCTTACCTTCGGCAAGATTGTTCATACCTCCCGTCATTGATAATACTTCGTTGCATTGGTCCTCTCTAGCTCGTCGTGGCCTTTACATAGTTGATAGAGCAAACAAATACAACATGATCCATTGTCCTTATTCATCTTGAAAGTTACGAACACACAACCTGAGACAGTGTTTGCAAACACACGATACCAATTTTAAACAGGAACATCATAAAAAACATCAGGCCAACACCTGAATTTGCAAGAACTTACAGCAGCATGAGTGCCAAACATAAAACATTAACAGAATTGTTGACACATCAAGATAGCAGGTTGTGCAAAGCTGGGGTAAGACAATGTAACAAAATAAAGACTAGACCACTTGTTTTTGATTATCGCTGAGCATCATGGCATGCATGCTCAGTAGGGACATGATCCACTGAGCCTCGGTCATTCTAGAAGCATGCACATCTTCATTCAAAAGAGTCATCTCTCCTTCCGTAGCCACCACCACCACCTCGGCCACCTCCATATCCGCGGCCACCACCACCACCACCATATCCGCGGCCTCCTCCCCTTCCACCCTCATAGCTACGCCTTTCACCTCCATAGCCACCACCACCACCTCGGTCACCTCCATATCCACGGTCACCTCCATATCCACGACCGCCCCCCCGGCCACCTACAGATTCATGGATTGCTCCAGAGATTTAAGCTAGACAACAAAATAAGATCTGTCCTCCAGACGTACTTACAAATGCATTCAAATGATGATATTACCTGCAGGCCTCTCTTCTTGAGCCATAGCCTCGTTCACACGAATGAATCGTCCCATGAACTCAGTCTGCGAGTACAAGGAAGAAAACATAAGTATTTGACTGCGTTAGGTCTTGGCACACTGCATAGTCCACTGACCTCGTTCGTCTCGCTGATTGCAGCCTGTCCAGCGCTCTCGTCCTGCAATAGATTGAAAAGCATGTAACAAGAAAACCATCTCCGCCGTGCTGGTCAACTAAGTCACCTGCATCGTAACGAATCCGAATCCTCTCTTCCTTCCAGTCTCACGATCAGTTGGCAAAAAAATATCTTCGACCTGCATGAAAATTTGGATAAGTTGCGACAAGAGACGCTGATATGGAAAAGATCGCCAAGATCTCAAGGGAAAAAAGACAAACCTCTCCAAACTTTGAGAAAAGCTCATTCAGGTCCTCTCTCTCGACCTCCCAAGCCAAATTTCCAACGTCTGCATAACAAGAAATGATCAGAAAAAGCAATGATGCAAAGTAAACTTACGAACCATTATGAAGCATACAAAGCAAATAATTACGTTAACAAATTACTATCACACACGGGCGGGGAAATATCTTTGTCAATTAGATGTCAGACATAAGGCATATTAATACCGATCTTACAAAGCTTGGCTGATGCCATAGTCCTGACGTGTGTGAGGCGGGGCTGCGCCGTTAGGCGAATGGCAGAGGCACGAAGCCCAGCATTAACACGGACAGAGAGACCTAACATTGTTTGGAAATTACTGATAAAGGAGAAATATAAGGGGACAGCTGATTTCGCCGCCATATACAAAATTGTGGTGAGTGTGGACATTTGATCGGACTGGCTATGGTCTATGGTTTATCTTCGAGGTCCAAGTAAAGTAAGTAGTATTTGCCCGTTTCGCTATCGCCCTATTTTCGCTGTGATGTTTGGCGGGCTTTTGGCGTTCGGGCTCCAAAGTTTGCAGCAGGGGAAGGTAAAGCATTGTAACAAGGCAGGAGCCCAAAATTCTGTCACCAAGCTTCCTCGAATTTCAGGTGGAAGATGCCATTTTAGCTCTTAGCACATGTGTACTTGGCAATATGGAAACTGCTTGGTTTCATTTAGCAATGGCTTATGCACAGCAGGTGAGAGCGCGAGTCCTTTATGAGTATCTCATGATGACTATGTGGCAAGCAATCATGCACAGGGTGATCATGATGCTGTCACTCTATGCACAGGGTGTTCATGATGCTGCCACTCTATGCCTCCTACATGCACAGGGTGATCATGATGCTGCCACTCTATGCCTCCTACATGCACAGGGTGATCATGATGCTGTCACTCTATGCCTCCTACATGCACAGGGTGTTCATGATGCTGTCAATCAATGCCTTCTACATGCACATGGTGATGATGATGCTGCCACTCTATGCACAGGGTATTCATGATGCTGCCACTCTATGCACATGGTGATCATGATGCTGTCACTCTATGCCTCCTACATGCACAGGGTGTTCATGATGCCGCCACCCTATGCCTCCTACATGCACAGGGTGATCATGATGCTGTCACTCTATGCCTCCTACATGCACAGGGTGATCATGATGCTGACACCCTATGCCTCCTACATGCACATGGTTATCATGATGCTGTCACTCTATATCTCCTACATGCACAGGGTGTTCATGATGCTGCCACCCTATGCCTTCTACATGCACATGGTGATCATGATGCTGTCACCATATGCCTCCTACACGCACAGGGTTATCATGATGCTGCCACTATATGCTTCCTACACATTCTTGCTGCCTCCAGCAAAGGAGATGGTGATGAGAAGAGCAGAACAGTGAGGGATAAGTCCGCTAACAGTCTTCATTAAGCACTTGTATTTACAAAGTAATAAACCAATCTGCACAATCCCTGTTCCCTCCTTCTTCCATATCTCCAACATGAGCATCACACCTCCCTATTTTTCAGCAGGCTCAGGTTACAGTTCAAGCCTCTAAGATGAACTTGGTCCTGTGTTCTAACAAATTCTTTCAGCCACACTGGTGGACAAGCCTACATGATCCTCGTGCTTTAGGATTATGGGAACATGCTCTTAGACAACTTTCACACGTCTTGTACAGATTCGGCACTTCAAACAAAAAGAAGAAGCTCATATGTGAGCCGTGTCTAGAGAGAGCACTGACCGTTACAACAACCTCTTCCTTACTCCTCTACGTGTATGGTGGCCTTGGAATCCACACAATAAGACTGGTTGCAGCTTTAAGGAAGGATCTGCCAGGGCAACGCATTCTGATGAGACAGTGCGAGAGTAACATACTCTCTAAGCTGTTGTCTGAGGCTGCCCTTGCACCTTTAACATCCGGCAGTACTGCTGACACAGTACAGTGTCAGGTGCTCCTCTGCACCTTTAACATCCGGCAGTACTGCTGACACAGTACAGTGTCAGGTGCTCCTCTACACCTTTAACATCCGGCAGTACTGCTGACACAGTACAGTGTCAGGTGCTCCTCTGCACCTTTAACATCCGGCAGTACTGCTGACACAGTACAGTGTCAGGTGCTCCTCTACACCTTTAACATCCGGCAGTACTGCTGACACAGTACAGTGTCAGGTGCTCCTCTGCACCTTTAACATCCGGCAGTACTGCTGACACAGTACAGTGTCAGGTGCTCCTCTACACCTCTGACATGAACCCAGCAGGTAACCAAGGTATGGATGCAGCTGCTGTGAAGCTGATGGAAGCAGTGTACCTTAAGGCGGTGGAGGGTCTGAAACCTAGGGCCTCTCGTAATGTTTGGGTCTAACGGACTGCCTGGTGAGTAATACTAAAGCCCATGATCTTCATCATGGCGTTCATCAGGGCAATAATGGGTCACAGCAGGATACAGGGTTCACTAGCAGGGTTTATGAATATTATGAACAGAGTGATGGACATCATCACGGGGTAAGGAAGTCTTGTTAAGTGGACTTGCAAATACAGTGCTGCAATAAGAATGTAATCCTGTTCCCACTGTTATGCAGGAGCGAAAGGTACCCTCTACAGCTTCAGCACCGCAACTCGTGCCGCCTAGGTTGCCTGCTGTGCAGAGTGGTGTTACAGTTGGTGGCATTGTGTGTTCAGAGGCTTGCACTGCAAAGCTCTCGCTCTCTTTACTAGCAGCTCAGATCTGGCAGGTACGTACACAAACTATGTACTGTAAGTAAGAGATAGCTTCATGCAATAAGTCCTCAAATGTACATCGCGTACTTCATTCACTGCTGGGTTACAGCACCGCCTCTCAAAGATGCTCACATTTCTAGTCACTCAGTATCACATTATTAAAAGAATCTCCAAGAGATGCTTTATGTTGAAATACTAATTACTCTAATCACTCTAATCACCACATATCAGGCTGCTACACACATGTTACTCTAATCACCACATATCAGGCTGTTACACACATGTTCCAATCAAAAATACTGACAGCACCAGTATTGATATCTCCAGTAATGGTCTCCATTTGGGGTGTTATGGTTGAGAGCCATGATCTGGTCTACATGAATGAGGTATATGCTTGAGGTATGCAGAGAACTTGCATTCAGCTCTCGTTTATGGAATGCTGACCATTAAATTGACCATGATGTACAACTCACTTGTACCATGGAGTGGTACTACCTCTGGTATTCACCTTGCTGAAGAGTACTGTTCATCAGCTGAGACACGTCCTTACCTGCTGATAGGCACCAGCAGGTTGATCTTGATTAAGAGTATTGTTCATAAGCTGAGCTGAGACACGTCCTTACCTTATGCGCCAGCAGGTTGACCTTGAGTCCATGAGAATGGAGACAGGACTAGATTATGGTGTAGCCAATGAAATGCTGTGGAGGCATTACAGGCCGCTGCAGGTAATGATTGCCCTGCTATTGCTCTTTAGTAGGCTCTAAACAGGTTATACTATTAACTTCTCAGTGTCTGCTCATCATTTGTAGGTGGGCTATTATGACTACCGTGAACAGGTTATACTATTAACTTCTCAGTGTCTGCTCATCATTTGTAGGTGGGCTATTATGACTACCGTGAACAGGTTATACTATTAACTTCTCAGTGTCTGCTCATCATTTGTAGGTGGGCTATTATGACTACCGCTGCCTTAGCAGACCTCAGCAGCTCATGACGTTCAGCAGTCAGGAGTTCCTGAAAGAAGACCCTAAAGGGAGGTCAAAGAGGTGACGGACTCCGTCTCTAATAAGAATTCGTGTGGCAGCATTGCATTTACATGCTCTAATGCTGCATGGCTGATATGAAGGCTGGCATACAACAGCAAAATTTTAGGCTGCAACATGATTGCATGCAACAACACATTGGGAACAACTTATAATGTGCCTATCAAAAAACTGGCGTTATATGTTTTGGGCGAAAACAACTACTTAATGTAAGTCTGTTCAGGTTTATTATGATATCTCGTTAGCTTGTACAATATTGCTGACTCTGCTAACGTGCATGTTAAATAGGGCACTGGATAAGTCTGCATCCGTTATGATGGAGGCTGTTGAGAGTGGGAGGGTGGATTGCTTAGTGTGTTGGATGGAATATGAGCTTTCGAGTGGTACAAGTGGCGGGTGTGGTGGTGTTGGTCTAAGCACCACTCCCCAGCTATGCCCCTCTAGCATTATGCAGTCCACACTACAATCATTCTGATGAGCAACTAGGGTTTACGAAGGCTGGTTTGGAAGTACCTGCTCGCCACTCAATTCTCCTGTCACCCCATGTCTGGCAGCATGTCCATTACTTGAGCCTCAAACCTCAGGTGTTTCACCATTCATGTCTGGCAGCATGTCCATTACTTGAGCCTCAAACCTCAGGTGTGTCACCATTCATGTCTGGCAGCATGTCCATTACTTGAGCCTTAAACCTCAGGTGTGTCACCATTCATGTCTGGCAGCATGTCCATTACTTGAACCTGAAACCTCAGGTGTGTCACCATTCATGTCTGGCAGCATGTCCATTACTTGAACCTGAAACCTCAGGTGTGTCACCATTCATGCCTGGCAGCATGTCCATTACTTGAACCTTAAACCTCAGGTGTATCACCATTCATGTCTGGCAGCATGTCCATTACTTGAGCCTCAAACCTCAGGTGTGTCACCATTCATGTCTGGCAGCATGTCCATTACTTGAACCTGAAACCTCAGGTGTGTCACCATTCATGCCTGGCAGCATGTCCTTTACTTGAGCCTTAAACCTCAGGTGTGTCACCATTCATCTGACGAATCAGTCCTTACAGCACACTAGCCAAACCCAAAAGATTACCTTTATAGAAAAAAATATGATAACTTAGGTTTGAGAAGCACAGATCTTTTAGATGGCTTCTGCTGTCATGCAGGTTGTAGGTCCCCTGATGAACATTGTATCTTCAAACATGTCTGCTGTGATGAACTTCCTTGATCACTTGATTCAGATTCAAAAGAATGCGGCTTCATTGGTGTATCAATTCCTGCTTTGTTCAACACTGTTTTGTTCTCTCATTATCATGTGGATGTGGATGTGGGGCAACTATCTCCACCTAGTATATCTGCTATCATCCAGCACAGTAAGCTGTTTTCATCATCTTGATCAGGTGGATGTGGGGCAAGTGCTCCACTTAGACTTGAAAGTGAGCGGAGGGACAGCCTACGGGTTGAGCTGGATGAGAGTTGCCTCAGGACTAGTAATGACGGTACGGCATTGTTGGCAACACTGGAGACAGGGGAAGGTGAGAATAATCGTTCCAGGAATGGAGATGCTATGGTATAACAGATATAACAGAAGTTCTAAAATGTGGATTGTTTTCTTGCCCTCAGTTTATGGTGAGTGATGACATGCTTGCTCTGCCCGTTGTTCTCAGATGTAGGCTTGCGTTCTAAAGTAGAGGCTGAGTTACTAGAGGGGGACCCGCTAACTTCCTCAGATGACGACATGGAGGCGAAACTGAAAGATCTGGGGGCTGACTCTTCAAATGGTGATGTAGAGTACCTGGATTTTGGGAGAGTGCCTCATTACGGCTTAGTGGGAGACATCAAGGAACAAGTTGGAGGCCTAGCAGCTGCATCACAATACCAAGTAGTCAGCATATTGAATGATGTTGAGAGGACTAGATGCTACTACCACCTAGGCATAACTGGTAAGGTGTCAGCATGTTGAATGATGTTGAGAGGACTAGATGCTACTACCACCTAGTAGGCATAACTGGTAAGGTGTCAGCATGTTGAATGATGTTGAGAGGACTAGATGCTACCCCCTAGGCATAACTGGTAAGGTGTCAGCATGTTGAATGATGTTGAGAGGACTAGATGCTACCACCTAGGCATAACTGGTAAGATGAAAGTCTTGCTTTCCTGCTAATATTCTTCGGTGTCAAACATGACTTACTTGCCAATTATGTTTAACAGATTATATCAAAAGCTTGACTTCCAGCCACAAGAGTGTGTTAATTGCATTCTGTGTAGTGTTCCATGAATATGTGCTTTCAATTCAGTGTAAGCCTTCTGTACACAGGAGCTGTGAAAACATTGTTAGAGCACTACTTAAATAATGGCAAGTACTCACAGCTTGGTCCTGATAATGAGGAGAACAGTCCGTCCTCATCCTCCCTGCCCTGCCCGCCTGCTCTCGTGGTGTTAAACGTTGGATCAGGTACTGGGCTTTTGTCCATGCTTGCAGCCAAAGCTGGGGCCCCTTTGGTCATAGGTAGGTGATTGAACGTCACTACCTTGAAATGCTAAACAGACTAGGTCATCAAATCAATGTCATGACAATCCTCTTTGGTCATAGGTAGGTGATTGAACGTCACTACCTTGAAATGCTAGACGGACTAGGTCATGGAATCAATGTCATGACCATCCTATTTGGTCATAGGTAGGTGATTGAACGTCACTGCCTTGAAATGCTAGACGGACTAGGTCATGGAATCAATGTCATGACTATCCTATTTGGTCATAGGTAGGTGATTGAACGTCACTACCTTGAAATGCTAGACGGACTAGGTCATGGAATCAATGTCATGACAGTCCTCTTTGGTCATAGGTAGGTGATTGAACGTCACTGCCTTGAAATGCTAGACGGACTAGGTCATGGAATCAATGTCATGACAATCTTCTTTGTGCATAACTGGACATTCCAATGTAGCCTGCTGCATTGACATTCAACTTACTGCCGTAACTGTTGCGCAGCATGCAGTACATTAACTTGTACTGCTAGCCCATTAAATCAGTTCCTGATGTCCTCCTTGTGTGATCGTGACCAGCAGGGGTGGAGCCTGATGTGGCACTTGCAATGACCTCATGTCCTCTTTGTGTGATCTTGACCAACAGGGGTAGAGCCTGATGTGGCACTTGCAATGACCTCATGTCCTCTTTGTGTGATCGTGACCAACATGGGTTGAGCCTGATGTGGCACTTGCAATGACCTCATGTCCTCTTTGTGTGATCTTGACCAACAGGGGTGGAGCCTGATGTGGCACTTGCAATGACCTCATGTCCTCTTTGTGTGATCGTGACCAACATGGGTTGAGCCTGATGTGGCACTTGCAATGACCTCATGTCCTCTTTGTGTGATCTTGACCAGCAGGGGTGGAGCCTGATGTGGCTCTTTCAATGACCTCATGTCCTCTTTGTGTGATCTTGACCAGCAGGGGTGGAGCCTGATGTGGCACTTGCAATGACCTCATGTGCTCTGGCTGAGAGTAATGGACATGAAGATGCAATCAAAGTGGTACATGCCTCGGCCAGGGACTTGGTTGTAGGTGCAAAGAACTGGTCATCGAATGTCAGGTACCTGCACCTGTAACTGCACACAGAGGTTCATACATATAGGCGGTTCTCCAACTATTCAACAGCAAGGCGTAGGTGGCCAGGATAACTAAGGCACCGAGCTATGTGTCATGATTGTCAATAGCAATGGCGAAGCAGCCTCTCAGCCTACTCAAGCTCTAACTTAGTCTTATCCATCCAACCTTGTCAGGGTACCAGAACAGACTGCTGGACAGACTCAAGTCTTATCCATCCAACATTTTCAGGGTATTAGAACAGACTGCTTTACACGAGAGGGATGGTGAGGATGGTCAAACTAGGGATGATGAAAGAGGGCACTTGGTGGGACTGCCGCGGACGCGGGAAGACACAACAGTGACTAGGGATCAGGTCTGTAGTACTGCAACAGGTCGTAATGTGGATGTACATCAACAACAGCAGAGACACAATCATGTGTGCAACAGCTGTGGTGGTGGCTTTTGGGTACCTACCATGAGTCAATTATGCACAATGCTGTATGCCGCAACAGGGGATGAGGATCGGGTGAGTAGATAGAAAGCAGTACAATGTATCATAACATTGCCTTTTTCATTGCTCAGGAAGCAGTGAATGGATTCCATTGAGTCCCATGATTATTGCCTTGTTATAACTTCACAACAAATCGCTGTCATTTGATGTCAGGCGTTTGCTGTTTTACTGAACGACGTCAGCGTCTTTCTGAGGAGGCTATTTGTAAGGATTTCATCTTACTAAAATGAAAGTATTACTGTACAACTGTTGAAGTTACAAGTAAAACCCCCACACTGTTTCACGTCTAAAAGCAAGTATGTTATTACATCAATCCTGAGCCTGAAGAATAAGGGTGTCATCAGTTGTACCGGCTTTAACTTTTAAAATATTACTTTCCTTGTCGGTGAATTGCTGCTCTGCATACTAAATACTAATATCGCATGTCAAGGAAAATGTCTTGTATAAATAAGTATCACCAGCCTCTTTCGAATGCATTGAGCGTCGTTATCGTCACACTAGCGTGAGTATGTGTGCTACGAACGCCAATGGTTTTATTCCATACTTGGGACCTCATATGTACGACTATAATAAGCATCATGACTCGTGCGTTGCACCTCATCAAGAAATTGATATGTTGCAGATTTGCTTTTTCAAATTTATCAGTGTTCAGCAGACCAACGTCTTCTTATCTCGTCATCGTCCAGTACTATGGCAAATCCAGTAAGCATAAGTATCGCTTAGATTTTGCAACGTACTGAGTTCATTCATGATTTATGACATCCGTTGACGCTGCAAATAATTGGAATATTCATCAGTATATACTCTACCAATTATGTGCAGGCAACAGTCCCTGCGATTGAGGCCTTGGTGGCCAAGCTCTCATCAGCGACACTCACATCTTCTCCTGCTGTGGATCAAACTCTTAGCTCCCTGAGAGATTCCCTCAAAACAGACTCAGATTGCCAAGCTGCTGATGCAAAAGGTGTTCTGCCATCCCTCATTGCCATGATTGCCTCCCTAACAACTCAATCAACTACCCAGGAGCTGGCAGCAGGTGTTGTGGGAAGGCTCGTCAGCCTGAGCCCTACCATCAAGTCCAACATCACAAAGCAGGGTACCTTATTTGCACCCTTGCGCACCGCATTGGGAGCTCCCACATGCACCCCAGGCATGTAGGAGATATGTGTGAAACTGATGGTCATACTAATGCAGACTGCTGATGAGACCAGCAAAGGAAAGGCCTCTGATTGGATCCCTCTTTTGGTGCCTCTCCTCAGCAGCACTCCCTCACCACCTAACCTTCAGGACAAGGCTGTCATAGCCCTCCGATTCATGTCTTCAGAGCCTAGTAATGTCACTCAGCTGTATATGAGCGGTGCAATCCAACCACTGACCGCTATGATGTTGTCAACCTCCTCTCCAGATCTACAACATCATGCTGCACACACGCTCTCTCGCATGCTTCGTGATGGAAAGTGTGAACAGTCCATCATTGATTCTGGAGCCATTCCTTTGTCAGTCCAAATGCTGTCCTCTGCCAACCCAGCAGTAGCTGAAGGCGGTTCCACAGTTATTCGTCAGTTGGCTATCAATGACAAGAACATAGACACGATCAGAGAAGCAGGTGCTGTTTCTAAGCTAATCCATATCATTGATAAGGCCACAACAGCCCCACGACACACTGCGGTGGCGGTAGAGAATGCAACTGCAGCTCTCAGCAGCCTTGTCCGGTCACAATTGGTCATCTCTGACCTCATCACCCTGGGGGCCTGCCACACCTGTTCACACAATTGGTACCACCCTCTCCACTACATACACAGGAGAGGGCTTTGGTTGCTATCACCCTGATGTTCACTTATGATTGGGCTCCCAACCTTCAGGCCTCTACACTGCAGCCCCTAGTGGCCCTCCTCACATCACCCACAGCTTCTGTCCAGGAGAAGGCGGCAGCAGCTGTCAGGCAGCTGGCATCCATATCGGAGGAGCAAACAACATTGATCCAGTGTGGCACAGTGTTCATCTTGATCAACATGCTAAGAACCGCCTCTTCTGTGAAGCTTCAAGAACACGCAGCAGCAGCCCTCACTAAACTGTCCATTGGCATGCAGAACAAGACAATGGTGGCAGGCCTGGGAGCCATCAACGCCCTGGTCAATGTAGTACAGGAGCAGAGTGAAAGCGAGGTGCTGGCGGAGGGCACATTAAAGTGGGTACTGAACTGCATTAACTCACTAGCTACTCACCAACAAAGACCTCATAGTAGCGGATGGAGGAGTAACACCGTTAGTGAGGCTTCTCGCGCATCCTGCAAGCACACCTCAGATACAGCAGCGCGCTGCCTCAGCTGTGAGGTATGTAGCAGGGTTCAAGGGTTTCATGGATATCAAAACAAGATTCACCGAGGCGGGTGTGGTCCCAATTCTCTTATTTTCCCAAGAGGCACATCTTAGCTTCCTCCCTCAATAACAGCATGGGCAAAGGAGAAGAAGCCAGCAACAAGGGTCTCCAAGAGGAGGTCATGTGTGCGTTAAGGAATCTGTCCTTGCAAGAGAGAAACAAGGCTGTCATAGTTGCTTGTGGGGGCCTCCCTGTCATCATCCAAGTGCTCACTTCCTGTCCCTATGAGGAGGTGTTGGAGGTCGCAGCATGGACCTTGCACATCCTGTCATTGCCTCTGGAGAATAAAGTGGCCATTGGGGCGGCAGGTGGACTACAGTCCCTGACCAACCTACTGGTGCACTCATCAGAGACAGTGCAAGAGAAAGCGGCTGCTGCACTCAGCAGCTTGGCTCTTTCTGAACAGAACATAGTTGCTCAGATCATCATGACAGACGCTGTCCCGCCTCTGATTGGATTGCTGGGTAGTGTGAACTCTGAGGTACAGTTCAGGGCAGCGGGTGCATTGGCTAATCTGTGTAACTACCCACCTAATGCTGATTACATTAGAGATGCTGGAGCGGTACCTCCATTGGAGTACCTCCTGGCTGCGGAGTACCTCCTGGCTGCGGACAGTCAGAATGTCAGACTGGCAGCACATGCAGCCCTGCAGCGTCTCGTTCCTGCCACATATGGGGTGCATCCTGCACCTCCAGCAACCTCTTCCAGGCCTCGTCAGCGGCAGCAGTTCCCACTGGGGCGACCCAGGCATGTCATCATACCCCTCACACCAGCGTCCATACCTGCTGCCTTGGTGACCAATGTGGCATTGATCGTCATCCCCTTGGCGGCGAAGGGAATGATGTCACTTTGGGACTCAATAATGGACAAAGATGACGAAGAGGAGAGAGATGGTGACTACTGATGATGACTATGACGATGAGGCGGCTGCATCTGTAGTGTAAATATAGTTTTATTTGTGTGATCATATGCACATTACAGCGGAATCATGATTTTATCCAAACATATTTATTTGTTAGCAGCATTGTACCTATTTATGCCTTTAGTTTTTATATTTTCATAGGTTTAAACGCCTGAAATTTGATCCTAATCTTTATGCAATTGTGCTTTACCTATTAGGTATTGCTGAATAACCTACCATTATGATCTTGTAATGCAATGCTTGGTTCAGTGTCACTGACGATCAATTTTGATGGACTTGTACAGAAAGAATGATATGGCTCAGGTATCTTGTCCTTTTGCAATGCATAATGCATTCCCAACATCAACCAAATTCCATACAAATCTCCAAGAACATTGAACCTTCGCAACAGGTATCTCTTGAACAGTGTTGACCGAGCTTCATTCACTGACAAGTCGTACATGCAGCTTACTCATAATGAGCAGAGCCCTCTCTGAAAAACAGTATGGCCAAGTTCCGGGTTTGGTAATCGAGGAATTTCATAAAGGGAGCGCAGAAACAGTTCAGTACACGCACCTAGAAGATCTAAAAGGAGGTATGCTTGTAATTGCAAGGACTTGACATGAAGTCTCCCGATTAACTAAGTTCCACGTGCAGATGCTTGCTACGCAATTGTAAAGACAGTGGAAACAGAGAGTGGTGTACTGAAGTACTTTGTATATCTCTGGTTCGGCGAGGAAGCTGATGAAGTGAGTTCAATTTGGCACTCACCGGTATTGAATCAAGCTTAAGAACAGATATTTGAACGTTTTAACAGGATACCAAGTCAGCTGCAGTTGCTGTTGGTGAACGTCTTGAGACAATGCTTACTGTCTCTTCATCGGTGCAAGCACAGCGATCAGAAACTGATGCTTTTAAGAATGTGAGTCGTCATAAAATTTACGCTGACTTTTCCATCTCAATATGATCTCATCTCTATCATTCTCTCAAACCAGATCTTCTCGACTGAAAACTGCGTTGGCTCTGAAGAGGGTGCGCCAGAGAATCCCATTGGTTCTAAGAAAAAGCCCAAGAAGAAGAAAAAATCTGCAAAGGGGAAAGAGGTTGATGAAGCTGTTGAGACCTCTGAGCCTGCAAGTCCATTAAAGTTCGATGGTTGTAACGGGACTGAGACATTGTCAAATGATGCTTTGGATGACACTCCCTTAGAGTCAGCACCTGAGGATAGAGCCCCAGTCAACCATGTTACCTCCCCTGTTGTACAAACAAAGCCCGACATAATTGAGGACTCAATTGTCCTTGAGGAAACAACATCTGTATCCACAACAGCAGCTGTGAGTTTGCTCATCACCATCATGTAGGATGCTAGACTCGTGCATCATTAGCTTCCTATCAATGTGTCAATTATTATTGTGCATCCGTGTGGGAGCAATCCTGTGAAATGCCTGCCAAGAAATACTTGTGAACTGCTACCAACACAATGGACTTCCTCAACTCTACAACAAGTGCAAGCTCTGTGATCTTATGCACATAAATGTTCTTTTATTGCAGCATGGACTGGACTTACCCTCCTCTACTGACACCTCAAAGCCTGAGCAAAACTCACCTGTATCTGAAACCTTGAAGCCAGAGGAAACTCTTCCTCAGTCCACTGAAACCTTGATGCCAGAGCAAATTCTTTCCCAGACCCCTGAAACCTTGAATCCAGAGCTGAACCCACCCCCTTCTTCTGAGACTGTTTTGAATCCACATCCTTCCTTGAATCCACATCCTTCCTCCGGGACCTTGAAACCAGAGCTGAATCCACCTCAATCCACCGAAACCTTGAAGCCAGAGGAAACCCTTCCTCCATCTTCCGAAACTTTGAAACCAGAGCTTGATCCATCCTCTGCATCTGAGGCTGTGTTGTCAGAGCTTCAACCTCCTCCTACTTTTGCCACATTGAAGCCATTGCTGAGTCCAACTCACTCCTCAACTACTTTCAAGCAGAAGCTGAATTCACTTCAATCCACTGAGAGCAAGAGCCAGTCAGCAATCCCTGTCACAGCATTAGTGGGTGGCAACCAATCTCCTGAGAGCAAGAGCCAGTCAACAATCCCTACCACAGCATTATCAGGTGGCAACCAACCTGCTCTTTCTCCTGTGCCTTCTGCATCACCAAGCGATAAGGTGTGTTGAGATTAAGGTTAGAAATATTTGGTGATGATTTGTATCACTTAGAGAGTCAAATGCACTTCTCTGGAATCTTTTTGTAAATGAACATGCTTAGTCGAACAGAAGGCCCCAGCATAACCTTTACCAGGTCTTGATACTGGATGTTGTTGTGAATCTCTGATGATTACATCTATTTGTGTCCTAAACTTAGATGTTTTGTTTCCACCACTTCAGATATCCAAGTTCAGCGCCTCACCAGTCTTGAAAGCGCTGAGCTCTCATGATAAGCAAAACACACCCAATGCAAGCATGTTGTTAAAGCTAGGAGCTTTTAGATTGCAGCCTCTTGTGGACACAATTCCTTATGAAGAACTAGTCAAGCTGAGGCTAGAGGTACAGTCCAATTATGAAGCTCTTGACTTTGTCACTGTCTACAACACAAGTTTCCTTGTGTAAAGAATCTCTCATGGGCCTTAATGATGTAAATGAGATCAATATTGTAATTCTACTTCCGCAAGCTCTTTACTGACATGCTTAATTCTTAACGACTGCAGGATGGCATAGACCCTACAAGGAAAGAGGATTATCTAACTGATGAAGAGTTCTTGAAGGTATTCTCTGTTGAGCGAGAAAAGTTCAAGAAGCTTCCAGATTGGAAGCGCCAGCTCAAAAAGAAGGAAGTCTCCCTGTTCTGATTGATTTTGACCTTTAATGTACATAATCAGTGTTCATTATTGTACTATCTGTTAATGACATTGTACATTTTCCTTGTCTTATCTGATGGCTGTGCTTTCTTTTTGGTTCCCTTTCTGTAAACATATGCATATAGGTATAATCAGAAGCAATTAATTGAAAGTAAGGCTGTACCTAGGTTATTTATTTTGTTGCGTAGATATTATGCAGGCTGTAGTCCCCACGGCTTTAAACTACGACCAGAGTTGATCCTGTAAATGTTGTAAGCAGCAATTCTTCACAAGTTGCCTTGCTACGAAACCAGGGCACAACAGAAAATGCTGACGTCATAGTATTCTAACAACTTATTGTCCTGTTAACGCGCATGGCCAGTCCATAGCTTGTGCCAGCACAAACCAAGCACGTAAATATGCCAGAGGCAACAACTCAATATCGTGTAGAATCAGATGGGGTTGCAGTAATCACCCTAGCGTATCCTCCATTAAACGCATTGCACCCGCAACGTGAGAGCTGAATTACCCACTTGTTGAACTTATTGTAAATTGTATGAACGAAACGCACTCTCTTTCTGTGCAGTACTGAAATCTCTTTTCGAGAATTTAGATCGTGCTCATCGTGACCCTTCTGTTAAGGCTGTAGTGGTTGTTGGATCCAACAACAATTTCAGTCCTGGGTTTGACATCCAACAATTCAGAAATCAAGCTGGGGGGGGAGGCATTGACAATCAGGTGAGATGCTTTCATAAGGTTCCTCTGGTGCAATATCTTGATAGAATGAGTTGTCCTGAATCATTGACAGATCAATGCAGCCATCTGCTCTGTTCTGGAGGGAGGGCCTAAACCAACTGTTGCTGCCATAAATGGCGTTGCTCTGGGAGGAGGTCTAGAAGTAGCCATGGGCTGCAATGCTAGAGTTTGCACACCTGGTACTCGCCTGGGCCTGCCTGAGTTGAGTCTTGGAATCATCCCTGGGTTTGGAGGGACGCAACGACTACCTCGCCTGATAGGACTGAAGAAGTCAATAGAGATGATGCTGACATCACAGGTAAGCAATGTAGAGATG
>BEGY01000065.1:290480-302145 GCA_002335675.1 Chlamydomonas eustigma | reverse complement strand
ACCAGAGCTGAGCTGGTGTAGTATTAACTAATCTTGTCATATGCCCATGCAAGTTTATGTACAACTGTGTCACCTTGCCCAGCTGAGCTGGTGTATGACTCTCTGATCTCCTTCCCTTGCTTTTGAAATGATGGCAAACAGGGATCCCAGAGGGTAGTACTCAGTCACAATGCGGGGAGGGTCCAGACAAAGACCTGAAGGAGAGGGACATTGCCTATAACATCCAGTATCATGTATTGCCATGGTGGTGCTACATCCAGTATCATGTATTGCCATGGTGGTGCTACATCCAGTATCATGTATTACCATGGTGGTGCTACATCCAGTATCATGTATTGCCATGGTGGTGCTACATCCAGTATCATGTTTTGCCATGGTGGTGCTACATCCAGTATCATGTATTGCCATGGTGGTGCTAAGAGTGCCACACAAGATTTGTGTGCCTTCATAGCCTTCAAGCATTATGCAAGGCTTCAACAAGGCTGATGATGGGTCATGTTTTTCCACCGCCAACTATTTTAATAACTTAGTTTGAAACATGCCAGATCAAATGTGTGAAACAGGCCAGATCAGGTCCAGCCTTAAACTGAGGAGAACAAGATTATGTAATCTAACAAGCGCAGATTCCTGAAGTGGCATCAGAAACATGATGTGCTGTTTGATGATGACAGCTGATGATGTCCTTCCATCCAGCTCTTACCAATGAACCTTACAATATTCGGGTGCTGCAATCACAAGGTGGAGGCACACATAATTTTCAGGTGTTCTGGACAGTACTCAGATAAAATGAAAAACAACAGGTCTTGTAGCATTAGCGTGTTCGCATGCTTGTTTTGGGCAGATAAGCAATAGGCATGGCGGAGTTGATTGTTGAAACCTGCTCCTACCCAGTGACCTGCACCTACCCAGTGACCTGCACCTACCCAGTGACCTGCTCCTACCCAGTGACCTGCTCATACCCAGTGATATGTGACTATCATGATGAGAGAAGGCTGAGTCATAGTTAGCCCTCAATACCTGTGATACATCAATCAGGGCTTGTACCTCTTTCATAATGCTGTCAAGTACGAGAGAAGACCCTGCAATCATACAATCCATACAGGAATGAATGACCAGTGGAACATTGGATGAACTGGCACATGCAACAGGAATGAATGATAGGAACTTGGAGTCATGGCCTTCTTGATTATAACATAACAAGGCCAACTCTTAAATATCATACATGTCAGTATGACTCAGCAGTGCCTTTAATGAGACCGGTGGCGGAGTCGGCATACTGCAGAGGAAGCGGCAGGTAATAGCGAGGATAATTACAGCGCTAGCATAGAGCCATACAGTACTATGTCAGATCAGCAGGCAGATCCGTAAGCCATGCAATACCATGGCAGTGGCCGTGATAACAGCGCTAGCATAGAGCCATACAGTACTATGTCAGATCAGCAGGCAGATCTGTAAGCCATGCAATACCATGGCAGTGGCCGTGATAATAGCGCTAGCATAGAGCCATACAGTACTATGTCAGATCAGCAGGCAGATCTGTAAGCCATGCAATACCATGGCAGTGGCCGTGATAACAGCGCTAGCATAGAGCCATACAGTACTGTGTCAGATCAGCAGGCAGATCTGTACGCCATGCAATACCATGGCAGTGGCCGTGATAACAGCGCTAGCATAAAGCCATACAGTACTGTGTCAGCTCAGACGGATGTGTACGCCATGCAACATCATGTCAGTGGCCATGCAATCAAATGCCAGTGACGATGCAATACCATGTCAGTGGCCATGCAGCATCATGTCAGTGGCCATGCAATCAAATGCCAGTGGCCATGCAATACCATGTCAGTGGTCATGCAATACCATGTCAGTGGTCATGCAGCATCATGTCAGTGGTCATGCAGCATCATGTCATTGGCCATGCAACATCATGCCAGTTACCATGCAATACCATGTCAGTGGTCATGCAATACCATGTCAGTGGCCATGCAACATCATGCCAGTGGCCATGCAATCCAATGCCAGAGGCCATGCAATACCATGTCAGTGGCCATGCAATCCAATGCCAGTGGCGATGCAATACCATGTCAGTGGCCATGATCACCTTCTTCTGAGATGTCTTTTGCTATGTCCTGAAGTCTGGTAAAAGGGGAGCGCTGGGGATGCATCTCCTTAACGGCTACTGATATGTGATGCCATCGACCCAGGAACACACTGCCCTCAGCACCTGAACAAGAGGCACTACATCATGATCTTATAAGAAAGGTATCAATCAAAGTGACCCAGGAACACACTGCCCTCAGCACCTGAACAAGAGGCACTAGATAATGATCTTATAAGAAAGGTATCAATCAAAGTGACCCAGGAACACACTGCCCTCAGCACCTGAACAAGAGGCACTAGATCATGATCTTATAAGAAAGGTATCAATCAAAGTGACCCAGGAACACACTGCCCTCAGCTCTTGAACAAGGGGCACTACATATTGTGTAGGTAGGGCCTCTCATCACCTCTCCCGATCTCTTCAATGATGCGAAGCTCCTCTCTCTTGATCACATTGTGATAAGACTGAGAGGCCATCCAGTCAGAAACCACCTGTGCAGGATCGCTGCCAGAGTGCAGCAGAAGCTGTGTTTGTACAGCCTTGCTGCTGGACGTACCGCGGTCTGGCGATCTCAGATAGTGCTTATTGCCACTGGCAAATGAAGATGAGGCAGTCGCAGCTGAGGCACCGCCTTCAGAGGCAAAATGAATCTCTGTCCTGCCGGTGGTGGCCGCATTACTATCAACACCTCCACCGCCTTCACTTCCACCCACACTGATTGCCTCTATAGCACCTGATGCCGTGAAGCCAGGAAAGCTGTCTCCCTTGGACAATGGACGGATGCTTGCTGATGAGGTTCGTTCCACACTTCCGTTGCTGCCTTGACCAGGAAGTGGATGCTTTTGTAGTGCTGCGAAGGGTATTGCCTCCATATGTATGGAGGTTGGCATGCCTTGTAGTGCAGCAGCTGGTGCTGACTCGTAGGTCTGATGTGATTCCAAAAACAGGGTATCCCTTCCACCATGTGCATGGACTCCTCCATCATCGTGCACTTCTTCTGCCTGATCTCTTACTTGGGGAGTTGATGTCTTGCCTATCATAATGACAGCTGCAGCAGTCAGTCCTGGACCTTGAAAGTCTGGACCGACAAGGCCCTTGTCCCTCTGCATGACAGATGAGTAACATCATGTATTACATTTTACTCATGCACTACAGATGAGTAACATCATGTACTACATTTTACTCATGCACTACAGATGAGTAACATCATGTACTACATTTTACTCATGCACTACAGATGAGTAACATCATGTACTACATTTTACTCATGCACTACAGATGAGTAACATCATGTACTACATTTTACTCATGCACTACAGATGAGTAACATCATGTATTACATTTTACTCATGCACTACAGATGAGTAACATCATGTATTACATTTTACTCATGCACTACAGATGAGTAATATCATGTATTACAGTATCTGTCAGCCAAATAAAGAGGTATGAATGAAATGGCAACCAGTTGAATTACATAGAGGTCAAAGGACAGCTGTGCAACTTGGAAGAACATTCAAAATCATAATCAAAACCTCATCATGACATTACATAATCAAAGCCCCATCATGACATTACATAATCAAAGCCCCATCATGACATTACATAATCAAAGCCTCATCATGACATTACATAATCAAAGCCCCATCATGACATTACATAATCAAAGCCCCATCATGACATTACATAATCAAAGCCCCATCATGACATTACATAATCAAAGCCCCATCATGACATTACATAATCCAACTTCATATCATTGATGAATGCTATCAGGGGCAATTTTAAAGTGAGCTCTCCTACTGATTTTATTAACGCACTTGAAGATGGACTTGATATATGTTTTGTGTGTAATAAGGTTCAGTGCTTGGACTATAAGCAGGTGGAAAGTCCATGCCTTTGACAGAGGCTTGTTTTCGGAGCACAGCTACATCCCAGATCTTGATCCCTCCAGCCGCACTACCAGTTGCCAGCTGGTAGGAAGATGCGCCATATCGCATGGAGGTAAAGGCTGTCATGCGGCTGTTGTGGGCTCGTGTCAGTTCCTAGTAGTGAGTGGAGCAGCAGCAGCAACAACAAAAGAAAGACCAGCAAGGCTACAGTGAACTTAGACGACCCAGCTTACAAGTAAGGACTACATGAAACAGCAGAGAGCAAGAGCTTGAAAAGGCAACAATCCAGATAGGAGTGCCAACTTAGGCCAATAACTTGCACAATAATGCCATCATAACTAGGCTATTCAGGTCAGTATATACCAACCACTTCTACTAGCCTTCCTCAGCCCCAGCAGCTCACCTGCTGAAGTACCCACACCGGCACCTTCCCAGAAGGCACCTCCTCCATCAGTCCTCCTGCCATTGAGGCACTGGGTAGAGGACAGACAGACAGCTGACCATCCTCAAGACCCAGGACCATGCAATGGAGCTCACAGCTTACACAGATGCCCCTGTAGTCCAAGATTAAAAAGAAGCGCCGGCATAATCCTGAGCCAGATCAGCTACTAACAACAAAAGTATGATCTCATTATTGTTTACGTCAGCAGTACATAATGATTGTTTACGTCAGCAGTACATAATGATTGTTTACGTCAGCAGTACATAATGATTGTTTACGTCAGCAGTACATAATGATTGTTTACGTCAGTAGTACATAATGATTGTTTACGTCAGCAGTACATAATGATTGTTTACGTCAGCAGTACATAATGATTGTTTACGTCAGCAGTACATAATGATTGTTTACGTCAGCAGTACATAATGATTGTTTACGTCAGTAGTACATAATGATTGTTTACGTCAGTAGTACATCATGATTGTTTACGTCAGCAGTACATAATGATTGTCGACACATCAGCAGTACATAATGATTGTTGACACATCAGCAGTACATCATGATTGTTGACACATCAGCAGTACATAATGATTGTTTACGTCAGTAGTACATCATGATTGTTGACGTCAGTAGTACATAATGATTGTTGACACATCAGTAGTACATAATGATTGTTGACACATCAGCAGTACATAATGATTGTTGACACATCAGCAGTACATAATGATTGTTTACGTCAGCAGTACATAATGATTGTTGACACATCAGTAGTACATAATGATTGTTGACACATCAGCAGTACATCATGATTGTTGACACATCAGCAGTAGGAGAAAGACAAGCCGGCAGCAGTTCTCACAGGTAGTACTTTCCCGGCAACTACTACTAGTGGGGGGTGACTAAAAAAGACTGGGAGATCCCAGTATCCCAGCTTCCCATGCAACATACATTGTACCCAGCTACCCATGCAGCATACATTGTACCCAGCTACCCATGCAGCATACATTGTACCCAGCTACCCATGCAGCATACATTGTACCCAGCTACCCATGCAGCATACATTGTACCCAGCTACCCATGCAACATACATTACCTGACTGGAGGCCCCCCCACCATCCCAAGTGTACACACAGCGGCAGCTCTAGCATTGCTGAGATCCCACACAAGGCACTGACCACTCCCATGACCAGTCAACAGCCTCCAAGCCAGAGTCTCAGGTGTATGTGGTCTCGGATTGTCAGGACGCCAAGGCAAGGTAGCCATGCAGTAACATGGCCCGTACCTGGCTCCGAAGTTTGTGGCCCCCTGTAATGACCAGAGCAGATGCAGCACGTCCCCTTCCCGGGTCTTGATAACCATAATGCACTCAGTACAACGAACCACACTTATTGATTACAATCATGATCCTGCACCTAGGATATTAAACCCTAAGCCAGCAAGACCCTACCAGCTGCACCTAGGATATTAAACCCTAAGCCAGCAAGACCCTACCAGCTGTACCTAGGATATTAAACCCTAAGCCAGCAAGACCCTACCAGCTGTACCTAGGATATTAAACCCTAAGCCAGCAAGACCCTACCAGCTGTACCTAGGATATTAAACCCTAAGCCAGCAAGACCCTACCAGCTGCACCTAGGATATTAAACCCTAAGCCAGCAAGACCCTACCACCTGTACCCAGGATATTAAACCCTAAGCCAGCAAGACCCTACCAGCTGTACCTAGGATATTAAACCCTAAGCCAGCAAGACCCTACCAGCTGTACCTAGGATATTAAACCCTAAGCCAGCAAGACCCTACCAGCTGTACCACTGCAGCACGTCCAACATCAGCAGCCCTGATGAGATGAAGCAATCCTGACAGAGAAGTTGCAACCACCAGTCCTCCTTTACTCAAGATGCTGGTTACTGTACCGACAGTTGTAGTGCCACTGCTGGTGCCCCCTGTACCGCCTGCATCTACTAGTGTAGCACTTGTGCTACTGTCATGGTGCGGATTCCGAGGCAAATCCTGTTTTCTGCGTGAACTAGCAGAGGGATATGTCAAGGCAGTAAGCGGATGCACCAGCTGTACACTGTGGGAGGCTGAGTCATACTTGACTGCCAGGAACCTTCCAGAAGCGTCTCCTGCCCAGATGACCACTGCTGCCTTGTCATTATGAACATCATCCTCTGTGCAACACAAGGCAGTAACAGGGGCAGGTTGATACACAGCAGCAGGGGATATTAAGGGGGTCATGTCACTGTTGTGTTTCTCAGTTGCAGCAGCCATAGCAGCAACGCGGCCTGGTTTGTCCTTTGCATCATCATTTGGCAATCGCAATGTCTTAAAATCCAGCTTTCCTGATGGATGCAGATGTTCAGGAATCATCACATTGCTACTGCCACTAGTGTTGTCCAATCCAGGAAAGTGCACAGAAATGGAGCCGTCTGTGTGTCCCATCCACAACATGGAGGTTGCATGGTGGACTGTACATGAGATGATCTGAGCAAATAATGTCAAAGAGGGAAGAGTGAGGCCAAGAAGACATATAATGCCAAAGAGGGAAGACAGCAATGCTTTAAAGATAACCACGACTACTACCTGTGGTGGATAAGCTGTTCTTGTGCCTGCGGCTGCAGCAGCAATGGTTGTAATGCCATGATTATCAACAGCACTTCCAGCAGCAGGAGGAGGATATCTTATTACACCATCACTACCAATGCTGTCTGGCTCTGTTGGCCTGGATGAATCATACACCACTAGGGTTCTCTGCCCAGTCACTGCAAGGAGCTGCATACTAGCTGCCACGCCTGAAGTTGCTTCTTGATGCTGATGATGATGACTACTACGACCGCTACCAAGTACAGAAGCAGGCAGAACATCCATCATCCCAGCACCTGATATGCCATGAGCTGTATTACTCTTTTTCCATGGAAAGTGGCCATAGCCATGTTCCATTACCCCTGCTGGTTGTATCTCTGATGACTCCAATGTTGACTTAAAGCTACTGCTGAGTTGACTGCTGGCAACACTAGGATTATGAGCCAACTCAGAACTGTGTTGCCTGCTGCTGACATGACTGCTTCTCCCTGCAGTACTGCTGGCATCATGCTTAGCACTACTAGGTAGTGCTGAATGAGGAGCGGCAGGCGGAGGCAGGCAGCTGGTCTTGAGGCACAGTATTACCATTGGGCCTGCCTCCTTACGACTGGACTTGCGGAGCTGTCCAACTTTGAATGGAATGATATTTGTTGTCACCAGTTTCTGGGGGAACTGTTGTTGGGAGAGCCGTGTACTGCTTCTGTAATTCATGTAGTAGTCCTCAGGTACTGTAGTGCTCTCAGCATGATGGCCTATCAGATTTGATGTTGATGTCGCCGTGGCCCAGATGTGATGCAGCCTTCGATCCTGTTGCTGCTGCAGGTGCAGAGCGCGCTCTACATCTTCTGGGCTAGGCGGTACGTATGATGTTGACCTTGCTACTAAACCAGAGCCACCACCTCTGCTTTTCGTGGCTATGCCAACAGCACCATTGAGTCGGCCAACAGCTGAGGATGAGGATTCCAGTGCTGACTGTTGGTGGCTGACATCATTTGTAGCCAACCTGCTGGCTGAAGAGTTCATCAGGCTATATTGTCCTTCCAAGGAGCTAAGAGGCGGCAGTTGGTGCAGCACCTCCGCGCCGCTGGGCGGGAAGCAGTGCTGATGTGTCGAGGGTGGGCTGGTTGTCTCCCTAGGGGTTGGACGGGCTCTGGTGTGCGGGTTCTCATCTAAACCCTCCATGACAGGAGGTAGGGAGGGAATGTGCTGAGGAGGACGACTGCCTGATTGTACTGATGTGGCAGCAACGGCAGTAGCAGCAGTGGCACTGTAGGTGACCATGTGTACAGCTCCTGGCTGTCCAGCGCCATCCCTAGCGTCAGCAGCACCTTGCACTGAAAATTGAGTCATGCTGTAAAACGGTGCAGGTTGTGCAGTCATGCCTCCAGTTTGATGAGGGAATGTGTGGAGGTATGAACCTCCTGAAGCCCCAGTACTAGCTGCTTCAGCTACACTGCTCAACCCGCCCAGACTGCTACCAATGCTGTATGAGGGCTCCAGGACAGGGTGTGTCAGAGAGCTGAGGGCACCTGCTTGATCCTCCTCCATCACTGTAGTTGCTCCGTAACCATACTGCTGATACCCTGCTGCTTCATTCACCCACATACCAGCAGCTGACATATTAGTACTCATGTTGCTACTGCTGTTCACTCCACTAGCTAGTCCACCACCACTCTTGGGCCTTGCATTGAGAGAGGTGTTGATCACACTTTCAGGCGTTATGGGCCTGCCTTGTGTCCAGCTTCCTGATGCTGCAATCATAGTCCCATCCTTATGACCAGCTGAAATCGAGTCCATGACAGCGGTACTGCTTTCAGGCGTACTGCTTTCAGCACGTATTGCCTGCCTGATGGCTTCAATGCCTCTGCCTGAAATCACAGTGACCTGAGGACTGGTGAGGGCACTACTGGTAGTGGGTGGAGAGGGGCTGACATAACCCGAGGGCGGGCATGACGGCAAGTTGGAGTAGGAGTGTTGAAAGGTGGAGAGGAGACCCCAGGAGGGAGAAGGCTGGAGATGATTATGATGACCTGAAGAAAGAAGAGGATAGATGCCTTTGACAGCTTATTGACATTGGATAAAATTAATGACGCAACCAGTCCTCATTACGTTCCATTGTACTTTTTGACACACTTCAATGTTCATTACGTCACATTGTACCTGCAGCGGCTGAGCACTGCTCCAGAAGCTCTGCATTGAGCAGTCTCTCACACTGTTCCTTGCACTGAGACAGCAAGACCTCCCAGTCTCTGGATGATTGCCCCAGAAGATGAACAGAGTCTGATTTCACAAGTGAAGAATGAGAGGTAGCGGCAGCAGGAGATATCTGCTGGGTCTTAGTAACAAGTTCCTTCCTACTAGCAGAGGCACTCCCAAAACAGCCACAAAATGCAAGGTGAGTAGCAGCAGCAGAAGCAGGATCACTGACAGGTTCATCCCTGTTGGAATATGATACTGGGCTCGGTTGCCACTTGGACCTGTCTTTGTTTCTCCCCACCCGCTCTGCTACTGCGTCCTTGATTCGATCCACCTGTGTAATTGTTGGACAGTTTCCTTATCAGAAGGTATGGTACATATTCAGAATGAATTCAGTAAAACATATGTTTCAGTACATTAAGCATGTTACTAAATGTTGATCAAAGCATACAATGATGCTTGGCATTCAAGAAACTTGATCGATGACAGGTATAGGACAGAATTCATAGATTCCTCACATAAGCCTGAGCTTGGCGGGCTGTCTGGCGCAGAGTGAATGCTGACAAGACAATGGCCCTTGGCTCTAAAATACGCAAGATTGCAGCCTGAACAACACAACATAATGATTAAGGGATAACTAATTAGTATGATGTTCAGGCTAAATTGGTGAGATGTGAAACCATGCAAGACCGTTAAAGGAATTGTGCAAACGCACTATGATGCAATAAAACACTGCTGCATACTGAGCACATGAACTTACATCATGCATGCGTCCCAGAGCTAAGACGGCGGCATCTACCACATCCCTTGCAATGTCTCGATGCGATGGCAAAGGATCTTGAGTGACTGACAGATGCAAAGCCTTTACAGCATCCTGGGTGAGTTGAAGAGCTTCTTGCACTTCTCCCCTTGCACCTCGTGCATCATCATGATTCATATTCGATAGATTCAAAGCATTTCAAATATAAATGTAGCAAAATTGGAGCTTCACAGCGCTCCCTGCGCTACGAGTATGACAGCCAAAAGTGAATGCAGGCACTTTGACCGCAGAAAAAAAATTATCGAGAGACAGAAAGTATAAATACATATACTGTTGGAGCATTGTGACACATAACTTGAATATGTAGTGCTGAGCTGGTACATCAGCAAACCCTGACCTAACATACTGCTTCAATCATTTCTTATTTCCTCATACGAAGTACTCTCTCGTTTTCAAGTACTGCATTAAGTGTTATTTTTTAGACGTAATTACTGAACTCGTGATTGTTCTCGTAGCTCTCAAACAACACACACCACGAGGAAGCTGCTCTGGAAATGAATGGATACAGTGAAACTCCGTATTCATCTTTACCCTCAAAAGGCTATCCATACGAGCCCTCTCATTCCCATCAGCATGGCTACGACTATCCTTCTCCGTCCTATCAACTTCCGCAGCCAGCCTCACCACTCATGTGGATTCCACCTCAGCCCTTCCCAGGTACACTAATGTACCTATGTCAGCAAACAGGATTTTAATCGGTGCCTGAAAAATCTATGCTAACAGGAAACACTGTGAACCAGAGAACCAGAAAAAATATGTACAGGCACCTTTCCTTGTAGCACTCCTCACGGCGCTCCTGTCCATGATAATGCAGGTATTCCCATTCGTTCACCACGTGTCCCCCCACTCCCTGGCCAAGTGTTGGTGGCGTATGAAATCACGGAGTCCAAAGCAGGATGCTGCCAGTGAGTGCCAAAAATTTACATCCTCTATCAACGCATAATTCTGATCCTTCATCCTGTATTGATATCATGGGATAATGGCAGTCCCTTGAATGTGTACCTGATGAGTATCTTGAGATTATGTGCAGCAGGTACTGTAAATGCAGTATGTACTGCAAGTAATGAGTTGTGTGTCTTGTGGACAATGGTGGGTTGTTGGTTGCAGGTGTGACTCGCTCAAAACGCAAGGAGTGATTGCATCAGCCATCCTGTTTTTCGTGTTTTGGCCTCTCACCTTCATACCGTGCATGATGGCAGAGTAAGTGCCAGTCCCTCGTGACGGGCTGCAATACTTCCCTTTCATATTTGAAGTTGATGATTTAGGAGCTGAAATGTGTGCTTGCTTACAATCATAACAAATGACTAAACTTACAGTTATTTCACACCTCCGTCTTTGTGTGCTTGCTTACAAACATAGCAAATGACCAAACTTACAGTTATTTCACACCTCCGTCTTTGTGTGCTTGCTTACAATCATAGCAAATGACTAAACTTACAGTTATTTCACACCTCTGTCTTTGTGTGCTTGCTTACAATCATAGCAAATGACTAAACTGATCGTTATTTCACACCTCTGTCTTTGTGTGCTTGCTTACAAACATAGCAAATGACTAAACTGATCATTATTTCACCCCTCTGTCTTTGTGTGCTTGCTTACAATCATAGCAAATGACTAAACTTACAGTTATTTCACCCC
>BEGY01000065.1:276567-290421 GCA_002335675.1 Chlamydomonas eustigma | reverse complement strand
AAACATAGCAAATGACTAAACTTACAGTTATTTCACACCTCCGTCTTTGTGTGCTTGCTTACAAACATAGCAAATGACTAAACTTACAGTTATTTCACCCCTCCGTCTTTGTGGCTGCTTCAGTTGTCACAATGATGTACAACAGCCCGTGTACGACTACCCACCAGGCATGCCGCAGACCATGCCACCTGCAGTCATCAACGCTTATCCAGCTGCACCCTCTGCACCCCAGGCTCCTCAAGTGAATTCCATCGGCAAGGGACAGAGCATGATGCGTGCTGTGCTTTGATTATTTATTCAACCTCCGGCCTTTTCCATGATGATGAGGAGCTACATAAATACCAGTAGTGCTTAACAGCTCAACGTACCTCACCTTACCAAGCTTAAGTTATCAGCTGCAGCAGCAGGAGCTTGTTTTTCTTTATACTTTTTCAGGCGCTGTGACTGCTGTATGTAGTGAGTGCCTTCTTATCCAATGCTGGAAACAAGTTGGTTGCTGTAGCATATGTACGTTTGACAGATGATGATGAATGTGATTATGCTGTAAGACTGAGAAGTTGGAAGTCCAGTCCTGGACTTGATTATGAGCTTAGCAAAGGAGCAAGCAAAGAGTTAGATAGCTGGCTCATTCGTTTGCAGTACTGACAAAGCAGTACTGACAGCCAGAAGGACTACGAACAGGGATGAGACTTTACTTTGTCTTGTGACAAATAACGCAGTGATAATAAGTTGTGCTTATTGACATGTTGTGATTTTGAGGGGCTTTTATATTTTGGGGGGCCTCAAGAGTATGCTGATGATTATTCATGCTGATGATGACACATTTGTCCTCCGTGTTAGCAGTACTATGACGATAATGCACTCAAATATGCAATGCTGTCAGCAGTAAGGCAGCAAATAGTACTACATGGCTACTGAACAATTTGGTGCATGATGATGTAGGACTTTATTCACTGAATCCTTATACTGCCTAAGAATGTTGTTAGTGGTACTATTGCTGATTGTCTTTTGACACTTGTATTTAATCCATCTCGTTCTTCTTCATAATCGAAGTGCCTCTAACCAAGTCATGTTCTACATGTTCCTATTCACTGGGGCCATGCGTCAGCTGAACCACATTTGCATATTTACATGGCAAGAGGAAACAAAGGAATAATGAAATCAAAACATGAATGACGCAAATTGAATAAAAAGTAGAGCAGGCATTGATGTAAACTTCTCAAGCCTCCCAACTCTCATCCAGGATGAAGTCTTGAAACAAAAAACAAAGTAAGAACTTAACTTAACTATGCAAAAAGGCAATTCATTGTTCATCGGTTACCGCCAGTGCAATCTAATCAATCACAGCATGGACATCAACAATCATAGACATTATCATGTAGTGCAGCACTTTAAGATCCTGCCAGATGTTGACCACTACTCCATGATTATGCAGGTTGTGTACATTTGTTAAATAAATGCGTAGCATAATAAAAGACCCACAAACTATATGAGTCAGACAAGTCATAATTACTAAACATTATCATGGCAAGATTCATCTGTTATTTAATTTATCATCGTTACTTTATATTATATTACTAAGCATCATGACACTTGCCAGATCCCCAGGATTGTGAATGCAGTCATGATGATGATGATAGTTGACTAAGTTGACACAGAGCCCGCCATAATGGGAATATGATGAGCTGAGTTGGGCGCACGGGGGGGACACGGTTTAGGGGGATCTGGAACTGACATACTTGGTAAAGAGCCAGGAGGCTGTGCAGTGCTGAGGGAGTTGGATGAATCCACAGCCATAGCATCAAATGAGTAAGATATCGTAGCAGCTGAAGAAGGGTCGTTGATGGTTGATGGGAGCACTGATACAATGTAGTACACCAACTGACCATCACTGGTAGAATAACTGGTAGTGGATATAGTGGATGCTATGGATGCACTAGATGTATCAGCAGCCAAGGTCTTGTCACGCACTTTGACTGATGATGAGGATGAAGGTCCTGATGGTGATACAGGTGGCCACCTGTCCATAATGGACTCCTCTTGTTGTTGCTAGTGGCATATTAGGTTTAAGGAAAGTGTGGCAGGCTCTTATATGAAACAGTCTTATTGTTCATGTCAGCGGTGAAGTTATGTAAGTTATGGTATATGTGGTAGTAGTGGTAGACATTACAGCGTGTATCCTGATTTGATGCTGCCCCATTATTAGGCGTCAGGGCGTATGGTATGAAGAGGTAGTGCACAAGCAGGCGTTGTTTACATCACTTTATTGGTTAGTTGCAGCCCAGTAATAAAGATCCACAAGGGCCTTCATGAGGAAGAATCCTGATTACGAAAAGCCAAAGTAGCACAACACGTCAAGAATGAAGACTATAATCTGAAGCAAGTCATACTGGAACATGTTAGCAGGATTGAGGCAGTTCAGGCAGCTCAGGCAGCTCAGGCATGAAGCAGTATATTAACACCAGTTTGAATAAGGAACTAGAACAGGCATAGGAATAGGAATGGCACAAAGAAAAGCTTAGGGCACAGGGCTCAGTTGCAAACAAAGGCTCATAAGTGTATATAATCCAAACGACAGTCACAACATGAATGGCAAATCAAATATTATGCAGCTATATGCAGAATAATGCGGGGCATCATGCATAACATGACAAATCTTGACAACGGTGGTAATGTTTGTTGGAGACTTGCTGTACACGCTGAGAGTCAGTGGACTGGAAATGATGAAGCGTCCTTTGTTGACTTTGGAATGAATCGCCTGTTCGCAAGAAACAGTAACAACAGCCCAAAATTCAAAGTCTTTAGTTTGTAGATCTAGGCAATACAGCTTATGATTTAACTGCACACTTGTAAGATATTCTGCAGGCAATCAACGCATGTAAGAAAAACTTCTATCCAGGAGAGTGTAGTGGATGCTTGTCTCATTATTATGCCTTATACTGTAACGACCGTTCGCAAAAGAAAGAGACATTTAATGAACTTGTATGCCTTATTCGTGGATATATACCTAGATTGTTGGTGGTTTCAAGCCCAATGTTCATGCACCATGAACCCTTAAAAATGAAAAATTGTTGGAAACGTGGGATTGCCCGCCAAGCTTAGATCAGCAAGGCACAGACGAATTCCGCATCCGTCTATACGTAGTCTGCATCCATGCACGCTACCACGCCTACTTGAGAATTTACATACTTTTGAACGGTGAGGCAGAGTTCTTCTGTCCTCTATGTCAAGCTACGCTTCGGCGTGTTATTATTATTACTGTGAAAATAATGTGCCATTAGTCAGAAGATAGACCTGAGCTGAAAATATTCGCTGCTGTGTTGTCAAGCAAGATGTGTTGCCAGAAATTTCAATTAATCTGATCGTGTGTGAATGTATTCGTATCTATCCCGCCGGGTTTTGTCGTTGACCTAATCGATTGCAAGTTGCAGAAGCTCAACTTTACGAACAGCTCGTTGCGACATGGACGGCGCATGATGTACAGGTTCTAGGGAAACACGATGTGAGACATGTCTTAAAATAAACAACTACCTCATGAGGAATGCAGATGGACAGATGGAACCAGGAGAGTAGGAACTGGAGATTCACATTGACAACTGCTGCTCGTTGTAATCATGCTCATCATGTACATCATGCTAGTCATGCCTTCACTGTGCCATGTATCACCAAGTACACCAAGGCTCTGAGCCAATAAGCAGTGTACAAGGTTGTGGCCTTTCGCCCACTCATCATGATTTCAGCATTATTTGCTGAAAAATCTCAGAGCAAAAATTATCAGTGATGCTTCCTATCAAAGTGTATCAAATGGTTGCAATGTTGAAGAAGATCTGCAATCAACTGAGGTCCTGCTAGTAATCACTCACCATCGTATAATTCATTGAACATTGTATACTTTTAACAAGACAGTGCACAATGATTTAAATGATTCTCACAAGCTAGTGTTGCATGGTTCAAAGTTATGAGCTGCATGTGGCTCTTCATCCAAACTGAATTCTCTACCAGCAGTCTAAATAATCCTCTGGTCTGAATAGTTATCCAACTCACACATCCAAGCCTCATCATTTCAATGCATCAAGGTTTAAGGCATAAAAAGTCATTAGAGACGAGATACAGTGTACATTACCTGCAGAGATTTTGATGCTAACAAATGAATTCAGTTCATGAATGCATTTCATGAATTTAATTGTTAGAATCAAAATCTCTGCAGGTAATGTACACTCTATCTCGTTACGCCGTCAGAAAGACGAGAGTTGCTGTACGGCAGCTCGAGGAAAAATCCGTCCTCATGACACTTGGAACTGCTGTTATGTACACTAGTATGTTGTAATGCATGCGGCTCATAATCACTCAACTCTCCTAGTGCCGATTTCTAGTATATAGTATATGTAGGCGTTGAATACATTGAAAGTTTCCCAGAACATGTCCTTCAGACTTTTAGAGGCTAAATTGGCATAATTGTTATCTAAAGAGTACATCAGTAACACTCTGATATGTGCAACATGATGGATGCACAATCAGGCAACACTAAGACACATTCTTACTCCTCTAACATTAATAATATTACATTATATGTAATTACTAGTAGCCGTTGTGATGTGACTGCACGGTCATGTTCACATTGCGTTATTTGCGCTTGCATACAGTGCGGCCTGCCTAAGTGCTTCGTATACGGATTTTTCCTCGAGCTGCCGTACAGCAAGTCTCGTCTCTCTGACGGCGTAAATAAAAAGTACCGGCTTTAGATTTTTTCTATAAACTGCCATGATAAGAGAATTTGTGGATTAATGGCCGCAGCAGAGGCAATACAACGGCAAGGACCGCCAGCACTGCTTTCAGAAAATTGCTGCTGCTGCTTTTGCATCATCAATAACAGCAAGCTGTAGATCATCATGGCAGCCATTTTGGCTTGCCTCTTTATTTTCTACATTGCTATCTGATATATTAGCGGCTATAGCGGCAGTACCCTCCTTAAAGCTGCCTCCTCAAGAACACGAGATAAAGTTATTACAGCTATTGCAGACTTAGTGGTTGGCATGGAATGAGGGTTTCATGATCCAAAGCCTAAGCAGCGAATGATGATGAGCATTCAGAGAAGATCATGATGATGCCTGCAGCCGCTCATGATGAACCATAGCGTACGGAAGTTTGAAGTAAATTTAACAAGCCTAGTGTAGTAAAGCCTGATGCTCCATGAGCGTCATGTTAGACTAGTGATACTGCTATTTCTGAACAATTCAATAGCCAAAAAGTGTCTGTGGTTTTCACACATGTGTGCCGACTCTGTAAATTTTCTTTAAGCTCCAATTGGCTCCAATCTACTTGTACACTCCGCCACATCATTGAGGTGGGATATACTTCTGATACCTCCTATTACAACACACTCACCCGCAAATCTAGTCAGCACCTTCTTCTCTGTCAAGTACTTACATTCAATGGTTGGCGCCTTGCCCTCTCAGCCCGACATGACTCCCATGACCTGCTCCTTCCGGTTTCTGTTCCCTCTCCTTCCCCTCTCCACCCTTATGTCCCTCTGCACTATCTGACCCTCCTCCCTTTCCGTCAAGTACCATTGTTTTCCCACCTCCTACACCTCCCCTCCTACCTCCTGATCCTTCTCCTTCGCACTATACCCCTACACAATTCCCTTCCAGCTCACCTACCGTCCATCTTATTCTCCATGGTGTCAGTTGTACTTTATTTTATCCTCTCCTAACAACTTTAGGCATCTCCATCCCCGATGCTCATAGGCTTTACCGCTCTCTGACACGTCATTCCATTTTAATTTTCTCCTGCATCCTTCGCACCCGTCATAAACTATTAGAACACTCCTTATTTTCCCCTCCCACTTCTATTTGCTGAAAAATCTCAGAGCAAAAATTATCTGTGATGCTTCCTCTCAAAGTGTATCAAATGGTAGCAATGTTGAAGAAGATCTGCAATTATCAGCTGAGGTCCTGATAGTAATCACTCACCATCGTATAATTCATTGAACATTGTATACTTTTAACAAGACAGTGCATTGATTCTCACAATCTAGTGTTGCATGATTCAAAGTTATGAGCTGCTTGTCGCTCTTCATCCAAACTGTTCTCTACCAGCAGTCTAAATAATCCTCTGGTCTGAATAGTTATCCAACTCACACATCCAAGCCTCATCATTTCAATGCATCATGGTTTAAGGCTTAAAAAGTCATTAGAGACGAGATACAGTGTACATTACCTGCAGAGATTTTGATGCTGAATTTCATGAATGCATTTCATGAATTTAATTGTTAGATGAAATTGCATACTTTTCAGAGGTGCCTAGCTTGCCATCGCATGTTGTATATTTCGATTGTAACACCAATATTAAATGTGCTAGTCACAGAACTAGGCTTGGTATGTCCCTCTTCCAGAGTCAACCAATCGTCAAGTACAGAATTCTTGAAAATGCAAAAACAAAGACAACAAAATTAAAAGCTGATGATCAGGATTAGTACATTGCATTCGCATTTGGGTCAAGTATGTATGTGTGTAATTCATGTCACTCGCAATTAGTAACAGCATGAATGTTGTATACTGCATTTGTACTTCGTCATTCAGGCCACAAATGGTCATTCCTACGGTTCTGATTTTGCTTCAGTACGAAACGGCTTCAGTTACGTGTGTATCAGCTTCACGTGTGATACCTAGGTACATGCCCCGGGCTGCTTCAATGTATCCTAGTTGAGGAACTTTTCTACTGAGATTGATTCGTTATTATTGGTGGCCGTGAACTTTCAATTCTATGAGAACAAAATTCGCAAGTCACAGGATGTATCAGTTATAAGAAACGTAATTTCTTGTAGAATGTCAGTTTCCGAGCCTCCTAAAATTCAAATTCTCGTCCTCATTTTCCCTGGCTTCGAGCCTTTAGACGCTGATGGCCTTTTGTGTATGTTTGGATGTCTTGCGCATGTAGATGTGATCACAATAGCTGCAGATCCAGTTCCTGTGACATCCAAGACCGGAAATCTTACATGGCTAGCCTCTCATGGTTTTGCTGAGGCCAAGGAACTTCAGACCAGCGCAAAAGCTGAAGGCAAAGAGAGTTGGTTACTGGTTCCAGGAGGAATAGGAACCAGAGATCTGGTGTCCAAACAGGTGTGGGTTCTACATAGAACACCAGCAGGCATGTCCAAACAGCAGACATGAAAGAAAAATGCATCGTGATGATTAGGTATGTAAAAACGCTGTATGAAGGTCATTGATGGTAACTGCAATCAAGCCAATTCCTGATAAGAAGTGTTATTCCCCAAGAACTTTCATCATGTCTGGCAATGGACCAACATCATGGATGAAAGCAACCATCCAGCATCCACTTCCATGAACCACTTGCAACAACATATTGGTAGCAACAGGAAGAAAGCATGTGCAGTTCATGCTTCATGTAGGCACATTTTATAAGCTTTCGTTCCTTCACAAACTACACGTAAATTGCAGTGGAAAGGAAAGATATGTAACTAGTAGACTCCTGCATGGCTCCAAACATTTCCCAGCCATCAAGCGAGATGCCCATTATGCATGTGAGGTGCCCATGCATGTGAGATGCCCATGCATGTAAGATGCCCATTATGCATGTGAGATGCCCATTATGCATGTGAGATGCCCATTATGCATGTGAGATGCCCATGCATGTGAGATGCCCATTATGCATGTGAGATGCCCATTATGCATGTGAGATGCCCATTATGCATGTGAGATGCCCATTATGCATGTGAGATGCCCATTATGCATGCGGAAACTTCTTTGGCAACCACCAAGTTATTGAAGATTGCCAACAACTGTTGTCCATCAGAAATTGAATGAGATCTGTCTCTTCCTGCAACCTGCCTCTAGGACTTCCTTTCAAGCCTCCAACAATTAGCCATGGGTTGTGACAGACTTTTGTCAGTTTGCACTGGGGCTGCTCTGTTAGCAGGTACTCCTTGTAGAGGTGCATTCAGGTAGCTTGTCATGAAGCTCTGTTAGCAGGTACTCCTTGTAGAGGTGCATTCAGGTAGCTTGTCATGAAGCTCTGTTAGCAGGTACTCCTTGTAGAGGTGCATTCAGGTAGCTTGTCATGAAGCATTTGGGAAATTCCTCAGCTTGTGGAATTCACCGAAGTCATACATCCATTGGAGTAGAGGAGCCTCTTACTATCTAATCCTAAATCATTGCCAATACCTGTACATTACTGTCTTAGTGTGAATCATAGTGTGAATGTTGTGTTTTTTAGCTGCTGGTCTCCTTGAGGGTAAGAGGGCCACCACCAACAAACTGGCATGGGCCTGGGCCACCTCACATGGGGGAGCTGGTGTGACATGGATCAAAAGGGCGAGATGGGTACACGATGGTCATGTTACCACAGCGGCTGGAGTATCAGCTGGGATGGACATGGCACTGGATGTTGTCAGGATTGTGTTTGGAGAGGGCACATCTAAGTTTTGTGCTAGGAGAGCAGAGTATGAGGCACACCAAGAACCTGATTGGGATCCTTTCGGAGAGAACTCGGATTTAGAAAACTCGTGACATATGTTTAATTTCAAATAAACAAGTTGAAGAGATTAATATTAGATGCTAATGTGCAACATTCGTCCCCATGCTGCTAATTCTGTGTGCTTCAACTCAGTAATTTGCGCTACTATTCTCGGTTCGGAGCGGTAACGTGATGTGGAGGGCTATAGCTCTCCTTAATGCAACTTTGAAATGCCAAGCATATACGATCGCTTAGATGAAGTAGACGTCGGCGGGGAAAGGTTCACTCAGGAAATCCCTCTTGGTCCTATCGGGGAGATCTGCAGCGGAAAGTTGGATAACGGCTTAAGGTTGGTGTTAGCGTACAAGAATTCCTGTCAGACAAAATTCGGCTTTTTGAAATCTGAACGTTGGGTAACGCCTCTTGGAACACTGCTGTTCAGTGATGAAATCCAGAGTATGTACCTACCTGTACATAACGGAATTATTATGTAGCACATTCTTAAGAATCTGTTGCAATCAAGGGTAATCAACCTTCTCTTTGTTGCCTAGCTACTATGTTCGAAAATGCCAGAAGCCAAAAGACCGTGTCGCTATAGCCCTTGCAGTAAGGATTGGCTCTGTTGCTGAAGAGGACACAGAACAGGGTGTTGCTCACATCCTAGAGCACTTAGCTTTTAATGCAACTGAGGTTAGTGACGTGGCCTCAACCGCATTATTATCTTATTGAGAACATGATAACATGAGAATAAGGAATGTGTGTTTGTGTCCACCTTCCAATGGAATGTAGGACGTTTTTGGCAGTCACATAAAGGGAAAAATTCTTTATCAATATTTCACAAAATAACTTGTGTTGCAGAAATACAGTAATCACGAGATCGTCAAATTCTTGGAGAGCATTGGTGCTGAATTCGGAGCTTGTCAGGTGACTGCAATTATTCCTATGAAAGCTAAGTCCTCTGAACAGAAGTCTGAGCTGCTTAGTGATCTAGATTGTAATCATTCTTTTGGAGGATTGGATGCAGGCAGGGAGTGTGTCCGCTGTCATAATGATCATGAATGCAGGCGGGGAGTGTGTCCGCTGTCATAATGATCATGAATGCAGGCAGGGAGTGTGTCCGCTGTCATAATGATCATGAATGCAGGCAGGGAGTGTGTCCGCTGTCATAATGATCATGAATGCCATAAACCATAAACCTGCCCCTCCTTGAACTCTGCCTTGATAAGTTGTTATGAGTAACTATCATGCATTCATTGAAAACTCATGTTCAACCTGCCTCATGAGCGTGTGTGAATAGTATGCAGGTATTATTGTAGCTGTATGGCGTCATTCTTGTGTGAATAGTATGAAGGTATTGTAGCTGAATGGGGGCCTTCAATGCATAATGGACTAGTGCCATAACTGCCATACACTTCTGCATGTACATTCGCTTAAATGTATCATGCTGCTTGCTACTTCAGAATGCCTACACCTCAGCGGACGAAACCGTATTTCAATTGGTGGTCCCGACAGATAAGCCAGAGCTGCTTGAAAGGGCTCTGGAAGTTCTTGCTGAGTTTGCTTTTGGGATCAGGTGTGACATGATATATGCCATGTATAATGTACATAGTATTCACACCATGCTTGACTTTTTGAAGGGCCTGGGCTAAGCTTTATTTAGGCAGTAAGTTGTACTGGCTGTCATGAAACCATTATCCCCATAAATGGCTGCCTCTTGTGTCGGATATATCGGCTGCTGATGATCACATTGTAAAGCAGATTATAACTTTTGATCATTAATCGATTGTCTAGTTGCCGATTCCTTTACTGGTCCTGTGTCGGATCATTGTAGGTGTGCTCCACAGGACCTGAAGAAAGAGAGAGGAGCAGTGCTTGAGGAGTGGCGAATGACCAGGGATGCTGCTGGCAGGGCCCAGGAAGCACACTGGAAGTTAATCATGAAAGGATCTAAGTAAGATGAGCTGCAAAAGGCTGACAATCCCGACAATCCATATTACTACGACATGAGCTACATGAACAGGACGAAGTTTAGTTTAAGCAATTAGAGGTGCCTGTTGTACAATAACTGATATGATGATCACACTGCAGTTCATAGTGGAAGTACTAGCAGCAGCAGTTAGAGGTGCCTGTTGTACAATATCTGATATGATGATCACACTGCAGTTCATAGTGGGAGTACTAGCAGCAGCAGCAAGATTCAACTATTACTGTCTTCCTTTCTATACCATTATGACATAATTGTTCACTCTTCTTCAGTTGTGCAGCTGGTCCTCATCTCAACATATAGAGTATTCATACATACTGATCATTCATACATTCTGATAACTATCGGCAGGTATGCAGACCGCCTTCCAATTGGTACAGAGGCTGTGATCCGAGGCGTGTCCTCCGAGGTGGTGAAGGGCTTCTTTGACCGATGGTACAGGCCAGAGCTCATGGCAGTGTCTGTGGTGGGAGATGTGGAAGATGAAGGTGAGATGCTTAGCTGGTACAGGCCAGAGCTCATGGCAGTGTTTGTGGTGGGAGGTGTGGATGATGAAGGTGAGAGGCTCAGCTGGTACATGCAAGAGCTCATGGTAGTGTAAGTGATAATAATGGGAGATGTGGTTGATGAAGGTGATAAGCTCAGCTTTACAATGAACATCACAGCTGCCGTCATTTTGATACTCTGCATGCTATGCATTATTTCAGCTGTCTTGTTGAATCGCCAATCACTCTGATGTACAAACCCACTTTGGACAATGTGCTTGTTTAACAGTATTGCAGTGTGTCTACCCTTGAATTAATGTAATGTGGTGAATGATCCGCCAATCGTCTCCACATCTGTTACCATGATTCACCTGCTGTTGCAGAGGTTGCAGTTGATCTAATCAAGAGATATTTGTCAAGAGGCAAATGCAGAATCCAGGACCCTCCTCCACTGCCATCCCATTCGTATGAGGCGCATGTAGAGCCTAGGTCAGTTGTTCACCTGATGAGGCACATGTAGAGCCTAGTAGGTCAGTTGTTCACCTGATGAGGCACATGTAGAGCCTAGAAGGTCAGTTGTTCACCTGATGAGGCTAATGAAACACATGTAGAGCCTAGGTCAGTTGTTCACCTGATGAGGCACATGTAGAGCCTAGGTCAGTTGTTCACCTGATGAGGCACATTTAGAGCCTAGTAGGTCAGTTGTTCACCTGATGAGGCACATGTAGAGCCTAGGTCAGTTGTTCACCTGATGAGGCTAATGAAACACATGTAGAGCCTAGGTCAGTTGTTCACCTGATGAGGCACATGTAGAGCCTAGTAGGCCAGTTGTTCACCTGATGAGGCACATGTAGAGCCTAGATCAGTCGTTCACCTGATGAGGCACATGTAGAGCCTAGTAGGCCAGTTGTTCACCTGATGAGGCACATGTAGAGCCTAGGTCAGTTGTTCACCTGATGCAGTGCACTTCAGGTCACCTCTTCAGAAGTAGATGTCAGGCCAATTGTAGAGTGTTGCAATTGACAGGCTTGAACTATTATGATCCTGCAGTAATTAGGCAATGTTTTCATGTAGTTTTGTCCAAAGCTGAGCGTTCAATTGATAGCCTAAACAGATGACTCAGCACCTCAATTGATAGCCTAAACAAATGACTCAGCACCTCAATTGATGGCCTAAACAAATGACTCAGCACCTCAATTGATGGCCTAAACAAATGACTCAGCACCTCAATTGATGGCCTAAACAAATGACTCAGTACCTCAATTGATAGCCTAAACAAATGACTCAGCACCTCATCAACCTCTTTCACAGTAGTTGTATCATGATTGGAATTTGAGTTAGTGCTTCATCGTTGTGACAGGTTCAAGGTGACTGTGGATAAGGAGGCCCAAGAGAGCACTGTGTTCCTTTGCTTCAAAGTGTCATGCACAGGATGCATGACACCGGAGCAATTCTTAGAGCAACTCAAGGTCAGAGGATGGTCACAATGATAAAGAAAGTTTGTCCGCCTCATCATTAGTTGGATGGTGTATTCTACAGAATGTAGTATGGGTGTAGGGTGTATGGGTGTATTCTGTGTAGTAGCTCTAAAATAATAAGAGTTCAAGCACTAGGCAGCAGAGAGGGGGCGGGTGATGACTGGAACTCAGTGTTATTGCACATTTTTAAAATGCGGCATACATAATTAGAATGAGTTACGTGGGAGTACTATCAGAGGCAGTTTGAAGAACCATGAAGACAATAGAGATGATTTATGGATTGTGACCTTGTCATCTGTTACTATATAGCTTCACAAACCAAACTACTTAAACTACTTATGACAATTGTCGAATTGGCATTTTCCGCTATGAAGGAAATGGTGTTTGAGAATATTCTGACCACTCGCCTGTTCAAGTTGTCTCGAGGGAATGATCCTCCGTTTGTGTCTGCTGCTGTTGCTAAAGAGCCTCTCACCACCACAGTGCAGAGCTACACCCTGACTGCAGCGGCTATGATGGGAGGTAACAAGAGTTATAATGAAGGTTGAGTGTTATCACTTGTCTTATTTGAAAGCTGGGAGTTGTTTACCTCTGACTGCAGTGGCCATGATGAGAGGCGGTAGCAGATCTTTAAGGCTGTCTTGTAGCTTGAGACTATCATTGGACTCGGTCACATTTCTATCAAGAATATGTGATAAGAAGGACGAATTAATAATAATATGGGTAGCAATTATTGGGCAGTATGTGACAAGAAAGAAATTGGTAGCAATTATTAGGCAGCGTGTGATTATAAGAAGGACGAATTGGTAGCAATTATTGGGCAGTATTCCGCTTTTTCCTCTCCATGACGCTCAGCAGTATTAAACAATGGAAGTCCGGATTATGGCTAATGTGTAATTTCCTGACTTGACATCAGCAGGGAAAGGCGCGGTCTTAATGGCATTGGAGAGCTTGCTGATGGAGGTGGCTAGGGTTAGGGTTCATGGCTTCAGTCTGCCAGAATATGATCGCGCCATCAAAGCTATCAAGGTTGGTTACATGATTACTTGTTGGTTTACAATGTAGTGCTGCTGCAGCCACACCACATCATGGGAGCATACAGACTAGTGCCCACACCACATCATGGGAGCATACAGACTAGTGCCCACACCACATCATGGGAGCATACAGACTAGTGCCCACACCACATCATGGGAGCATACAGACTAGTGCCCACACCACATCATGGGAGCATACAGACTAGTGCCCACACCACATCATGGGAGCATACAGACTAGTGCCCACACCACATCATGGGAGCATACAGACTAGTGCCCACACCACATCATGGGAGCATACAGACTTGTGCCCACACCACATCATGGGAGCATACAGACTGAGTGCCCACACCACATCACTGGGAGCATACAGACTAGTGGCCCACACCACATCA
>BEGY01000065.1:261956-275670 GCA_002335675.1 Chlamydomonas eustigma | reverse complement strand
GACTAGTGCCCACACCCACATCATGGGAGCATACAGACTGAGTGCCCACACCACATCATGGGGAGCACTACAGACTAGTGCCCACACCACATCATGGGAGCATACAGACTAGTGCCCACACCACATCATGGGAGCATACAGACTAGTGCCCACACCACATCATGGGAGCATACAGACTAGTGCCCACACCACATCATGGGAGCATACAGACTAGTGCCCACACCACATCATGGGAGCATACAGACTAGTGCCCACACCACATCATGGGAGCATACAGACTAGTGCCCACAACAATACGTGAAGCTGATACACACGTAACTGAAACCGATTCGTACTGAAGCCGAATCAGAACCGTAGGAATGACCATTTGTGGCCTATGCATCGAGCATAAAAACAAGAAGCATCAACAAACATACTAAATAGATTTGGAATTGACAGTACTGACTCTTGTGTTTGATTTAGGTTGCTGACAGTGTTCGCACACTTCTTGCAGGCTACGACAGAATGCACCTACTTAGAACGTGATCAGAACTACTGCTGGGACCTCCGGGATGAGTACTTGAGACACTTCCTGAATCATGAGTTTGTATCAGGTGAGGTAATTAGGACTTGAGACGCTGCTTCCTGAATCATGAGTTTGTATCAGGTCAGGTAATCAGTACTGCTTGAGGCACTGCTTCATGATCTATGTGGTTGTATCAGGTCAGGTTATTAGTACTGCTTGAGGCACTGCTTCCTGATCGATGAGGTTGTATCAGGTCAGGTAATTAGTACTGCTTGAGGCACTGCTTCCTGATCGATGAGGTTGTATCAGGTCAGGTAATTAGTACTGTTTGAGGCACTGCTTCCTGATCTATGAGGTTGTATCAGGTGAGGTAATTAGTACTTGAGACATCGCAACCTGATCTATGAGGTTGTATCAGGTGAGGTAATTAGTACATGAGACGCTGCTTCCTGATCTATGAGGTTGTATCAGGTGAGGTAATTAGTACTGCTTGAGGCACTGCTTCCTGATCTATGAGGTTGTGAAGTCAAGTGAGCTGAGTGATAACGAGGTTCACATTGTTTGTAGATCCTGGCCAAGGGACTGAAGGATATCATATCACTTTTGTATTGAATTTGCTAAACAACTGTGCTCACTTTGTTCCCAAATATCCCAAAACAATCAAAAGATTATAGGTGCAATGAACAAATGTTGTTAAAATGTGTGTTGGCATTCTGGAATGCTATCAGATGACACATCCTTTTCAACTCCTTGCTGCTGTCACCATTCTGCACTACCTGTAGGGCAAGAGTATGAGGCCAGGTTGACTAAGACATTGTTGCCTATGCTCAACAAGGAAATGGTGGCAGAATTGGCCTCTGCTTATCATCCCTCAAAGTCATGTGTCATCAAGGTGATGAAAGCTCTGTCGGTACTGCTTATCATCATCCCTCAAAATCATGTGTCATCAAGGTGATGAAAGCTCTGTCGGTACTGCTTATCATCATCCCTCAAAATCATGTGTCATCAAGGTGATGAGAGCTCTGTCATTATTTCTCTTATGGAGTTGTTAATCTGGTGTGACATATGACATCTTCCTTTCAATACTGTGATGTGGCGTCATCTCATATCGGCTATGGAGCTGCTGAGGAGGAACTTCTTTAACAACTAGCACACAATGGCAACTAACAACATCTCTAGGAATCTTTGTGTACAGTCCTGACATCTCTCGTTCCTTACATTTCGAGAAGTCCCGGCATCATTCTGAGTATTAGCATGTTGCCTTATTAGAAGTTATTGTATACTTGTAGTACTTGTCAAAGAAATTTCTGCTCAACAACTCCTTACCAAGTGCTGTGTTGTTCTAGTTTTTCCACCTTGTTCATTTTCAGTTTTGTTTATCAGCATGCTGTTTATGATCAATGTCTAACATGTATGCCATGCCAGGTGGTGGAGCATAAGGTTGATTGTACTGAGCTTGAAATATCTTCAGTGGTGAACAAGGTGGTGGCCCTAGAAAAAGATGGGAAGATCCAGCCCTGGCAAGTGAGTTCAAATATTGAGATACTAGATGATGAGGTTCAGTATTCAGGGTATGACGGGGTAGGACTTCCAACCCTATAACCTGCTAATAAGCCCTGGCAAGTGAGTTCAAATATTGAGATACTAGATGATGAGGTTCAGTATTCAGGGTATGACGGGGTAGGACTTCCAACCCTATAACCTGCTAATAAGCCCTGGCAAGTGAGTTCAAATATTGAGATACTAGATGATTATGAGGTTCAGTATTCAGGGTATGACGGGGTAGGACTTCCAACCCTATAACCTGCTAATAAGCCCTGGCAAGTGAGTTCAAATATTGAGATCCTAGATGATTATGAGGTTCAGTATTCAGGGTATGACGGGGTAGGACTTCCAACCCTATAACCTGCTAATAAGCCCTGGCAAGTGAGTTCAAATATTGAGATACTAGATGATGAGGTTCAGTATTCAGGGTATGACGGGGTAGGACTTCCAACCCTATAACCTGCTAATAAGCCCTGGCAAGTGAGTTCAAATATTGAGATCCTAGATGATGAGGCTCAGTATACAGGGTATGACAGTGATGACTACAAACTTAAAACCTAAACCATGACAAGTGATTACAAAGATTGAGAAACTAGAAGGGCTTTATTGGTGTACAGGGTTTAGGGTTTAGTGTACAGGGTGTGACAGTGTGCATTGCAGTGTTTGACATGCTCTAGTGCAGCTTGTGTGCAAGTTTAATGCAGATTATGACAGTGTTTAGTGCATGGTAGTTAGTGCATGCTCGCACTGCTCTGTATATCATGAAGGAAAACACCACTTCAGCATGCATTGAATTGAGGATGCATGATCTCCTTGAACATCTTGATTTTTGAATTGCTGTTGCCGTAATCCGTATATCAAGAGCCTTTGTTGGTGGCGAGGGAATTCTGAGTATTTTGAGCCTGCCTCTCTGCCACTATAGCCTTATCTTTGTTACAATGGGCATTTTTTATTCTGTTGCCATCAGGATGAGGGTAATGTACCAGATTGCTTGATCCCGGAGACTGAGATGCCTAGCCCTGGAGTCATTGTTTCAGAGCGCAGCCTCGAAGGGTCTTTGAGTGCAACTGAGCTTCTTCTTGGCAATGGAATGAGAGTGTGCTTCAAGTCTACAGACTTTTTGCATGATGAGGTTCTCATCTCGGGCTTTGCTTTCGGTGGTCTTTCAGAGGTACTTTTGTCCATTATATCCACCTAGTAGTCTGCTCTGTCTATTGCATCCACCTGGTGTGCTCTGTCTATGTCGTATTGCTGCTAGTGCTACTAGTGCCAGTAGTGCTACATTTTATTTAGTTTATTGTAAAATCAGAAATGCTGATGCCTGTTGCACAATGACGCTGTCGTGAAGCCCTCCACTACGTCACCCATCATGTATAGAACACTACAACCGGGTCCCATTTGTCACAGCCAGAGCCTCTGACATATCAATATTACAGATCAACTAGTCGTGATGTCTTGTAGTACTTATCATGATGTCATTTAACTGTCTAACATCATCATGACCAGGTCCCTGAGGCCCAGTTTGTAACTGCAAGAGCCACTGACACCATTGCAGATCAACTGGGTGTATTTGGGTATAAGCCGGCTGTCATGGCAGATCTCATGGCTGGGAAGAAGGTTCAAATGGACATCGCGGAAAGTAAGTCATGATGGTTGTGATCATGGTAGCAGTGTGATTATCTGTTGTACAATCATACTAGTCTGATGCTGTCATCACATAATGCCAAACAGTGAGAATGATATGAGGGAACTGCTCCTCTGCATTATGGCATTTTTTCCATGCCTTTTCCATGAGATTGTGTGAGTAAAATGCCTTCTTCAATATCTATCATTTAAATAAAAGGCCTAGAATGCAGAATAATCTTCTGAGTTTCTTGTTCACACTATTTGTTCACACCAGCCGCCTTCTTCCGTCAACTGAGTGGCGCTCAGAGCCCCTCTGACCTCGAGGATGCCATGCAGCTGATCCACTTGCTGTTCAAAACCAAGTAGGTCTTGAGGAGGGTTTGAAAGCATTGTCAGTTGCACATATTAGGCATGAAATACCATCAATTATTAAGAGTAGTCATCAATTGTTAAGAGTAGTCATCAATTGATTAATTAACTGCAATTGCTTAAAGCTGCTCTTTGATTCTTTATTGGCGGCAGTGTGTACTAATGTACATGTTCCATCTGCATCTGAATAATTTCTCCATGTGATGTTGCGTCTATTGACAGCTTGACTGTGGATGGGCCTGAGTTGGCTGTCATGACCCGTATCCTGAAGCAAAGCATTGAAGCCCAGCTCCGTAACCCAGCATATGAGTATGCAGTGCGAGTCAGCCGGGTCAACTATGGTGACTGCTATTACTTCAAAGCATTCACACTAGATGTAAGTCATCGCCACAATGTCATGCTTAATGAATGTTAACATTTGCCGGTACCTGCTGCAAATTGAACATTGGCTCATCTGAATCTTGGATTCAATTTTCAGGACTTGAAAGTGATCGATCCAAACCTTGCATGTGAGATGCACAACAAGAGGTTTAAGAATCCAGCAGAGTTCACACTTGTGCTGACAGGTATGACTAATAGCAACAGCAGGTTCCTTTGCACTGAGTGCAAGACAAAGTATGCACATGATGTTAATTAAGTTTAAGCCGCAGCATTCAATGACAATCTGCTGATCCAGCTGCTGTGTAGCTTTAGGTCTGTAACTTGCAGATATTTCTGTTTGTGTTGATAACTATCTCAAAATTACATGGCTCTTGTAGACATTAGATATTATAGACATTAGATATTATAGACATATCAGCGTTACAAGCTTAGCCGTCGCCTTGAATGTATATACAGACATGATATTGATCCTCTGACCACCAGATCTTCTTGTTGAAGCCCAGTTCTGAGATTCAATCGCTAAATTGTTTCACAGGGAAGATTGATCGTGAGGCATTGATTCCTCTTGTTGAGAAGTACCTGGCTTCCATCCCCTCGTGTCCTTTACCGCCTGGGACTGCAACAACCACAGCTGGAGAAGAGGGACTGCCAGCCAGCTCACCCACCCATGACAATGAGAGTGACCATCTAGACCATCAGGCGGTTATTCCAACTGTCTCCAGTCCTTCTGTCTGTACCACACAACCTGATGCCGCCATGACTGAAGTCAGAGTGGCCATGAGTCAGCAGCAGCAGGGCTTGTCAGGGGATGCAGCTCCACAAGCCTGCTCCTGGCCGCCGCCTCCATCAAGTCTACTAAGCATTACAAATACTCATCATGTCATAAGGTCTCCCTCCCAGGTCAAGCCTCTCCCAGTTGACTTTCCTCATCACCCAGTGGTGGAAGATGTGAAGGTATGATCAGTAATATGACGTACGGCATTGTGACTTGCACGTTGTGTCCTCACATCATCCAGTGGTGGAAGATGTTAAGGTATGACTTATGGCCATGTGATATGCACTTCGTGTTCTTGAGAGTATTGATCGCAAGAGATGTGTCAATTCTTTTAAAAAGAGGCATCATGTACTCATGTTAGCACTTCACGATGACACCTCAAAATTTTGTGCTGTTTATGCTGCCCCACATGTGTCACTGCTTGGTATTTTGTTCCTGCTCACAACATAAACATGATGACCAGGATGCTCCTTGTTCAACAGGTGCACATGGTCAGCCCTGTCACACAGACACAAATCACCTTCCCGGTGGTTCTGGAGCGCAGTCTTGCTAGGGAGCTACTAGTGTGGTTGGGCTTAGCTCTACGGATCCTGGAGACCCGGTTGCTCCAACAGCTGAGGTTCAAGTACGGGGAGATATACACCGTCTCGGTGAGATGATGATCTCTGTTCCGTTGGTATGTGTAACGTGCTGTTGGGTTGCAATGCACACCTCTTCCATATAATGCAGTATTAGCTGTCTATGAGGATATGATAGCATATTTGACAATGCTCATTTCAAGAAGAATCGACTCTTTGTCTGCTATTTTCATGTTGATATCTATCAGGTCAACCAGTCTTTTGCTTGTGATGCACCCTCAAACTCATCAGGTGGGGTATCACGTTTGACGTCCCATCATGCTGACTGTTGAACTATTGATTAAGTCTTCTTTTCGTTTAATATTTTTGAAGATCGGCTGATATTGAACAGTGAAAGAGTAGCGTTTGAGGGCCAGGGACTGGATTGTGTTGAAGATAATTGATAACCCTTTCTTATGAATTTCTTTATCATACAATGTCAAGATGTCGACTGCATTGTCTTAAGTCATCCCAACTGCTCTTTTAAACTGCTGTACCACTGAATGATGTATTCACGGGGCATCCCATTACTAACCCTGCATCAGGTGACTTGTTGGGTCTAGTGTCAGTCTCATACTCATGTGATCCTGCAAACAGACATCGTTTACGTGAGATGACGCTCAAAGCTTTGCAGGTAAGATTAAACCCGCCACTTGTCTAGGTCCACTGCTTCATGATTTGATCATAATCATTAACAACTTCGTTATGAATGTATGTAGGAGATGCAAGAGAGTGAAGTAGCAGAGGAGGAGATTCTGACAGTCAAGAATCTGGAGCGCTTACAATTTGAAAATGAGCTTCAGGTGAGAAGCAAGTAAAATGATTACTACATGGTTTCATATAGCAGTCCTTTTCTCCCCCTTATAAGTCCTCTGGATTCAGGTGAGAAGCTCTAGTAACATGACTACTACATGGGTTCATATAGTAGTCCTTCTCTCCCCCTACTCCCCCTTATAAATCCTCTGGATTCAGGTCAGAAGCAAGTAAAATGACTACTACATGGTTTCATATAGTAGTCCTTCTCTCCCCCTTATCAGTTCTCTGGTTTAATGTATTTAATGTTATTCTGTATAATAGGCAGTCTTGCAAGTAGTGTTTGTTTCATAAAATCTCTTCCCAACTGCAAGACATGAGAAGTTTGTTGATTGAGTGCAGCTTAGGATCACTATCTCTGCAGTGTTAACAACCATCACACAAGCTAGTGCGGATGTAGTGAGCTTTAAATTCTCTGCTTATAGTAATGCAATAAGTTCCTTACCAACATGTCAGGAGAACCAGTACTGGCATGGGGTGATACTGTCTGCATACAAAAGCCGGACGTACCAGTTGCTAGGAGATATTGGGAAGGTGTACGATCTCAACCTACTAGCTAGAGAAAAAGTAAGCTCCGTTGTCTTATCGAATAAGTCGTGTTCAACTTCGTAAATGCAGTGTCTTGATAGTCTTGACTTACTGGACTCATCACTTTTCAGCTGTCATGACTTTGCACTTGCACTCCTTTAACTCCTTTTGTAATCATTTATTGTCTCCCTGCACGTTTTAACCGCCAGGTCCTCTTGGAGCTGTCACCCTCAACTCTGAAGGAGGTCATGTGCAAGTTATTTCACTATCCTTGTGGTGATCGTTACACTGCCATATCCATGGTTCCAGAGCAACATCTTCTTAGCCGCCTGATGTGTAATTTTAGTCAAGTCATCAACGCAGCAGCTTCTAGCTTATTGGGCTTGTCATCATCAGCCACAGCAGGTGCACTACGAGTCAATGGTGCTGAAAGCAGCACTTTGGGAACAGCATCTTTAGATGATGATGATGAGATGGATGTGGACATGATAGACTCTCCTACTCACATGTCTTCTAAGCGACAGCGTAAGAAAGTGTCTGCATCAGGATTGGTACTAGGCGGGTGCTCTGAGGATGAGGAGATGATTGAAGAGACTGAGTTGATGATGGGGAGCAGGTCACCCCCAGTCAAGAGAGTGAGGATGGCTGTGGGACACCCTGCTGCTGTGTCTCATAATCATCCCAGGGGCTGTAGCAGCGATTGTCCAGACAGAAGCCGGGCGGCTCACGATGCTACTGCTGGTTCCGCCAGCCGGCTGTTGTCTAGTACTACTTGGGGTGGGGGATCGGCAGCAGTGTCTAGCATGCTTCTGTTGGGTGCTGGAGCTGCAGCCGTTGCAGTCATGTTTGCAGGTTTCAGAGCATGGCAGCACAAATAGATATGATCTTGAGCAGTTTTAATCAGTCAATCACTTAAAACACGCCTGTCACCATGCTGATTCATACACTAGCCCACTAGCTAGTACTGCTGTTAAAATATTAATACTTCATCACTTCTTGCACACATGCATGTTTTTGATAGTTTTCATCATGCGTGTAGAAAATAAATATCAATCCAACTCTTGTCCTGCACACGACTGTTAAGTTTTGCCTATCATCCTGTTAGCTACCAAGTAGTATAGCGCACTTAGCATACAGATCACATAATGTAATCGTGGCCAAACTAGATTCTGAGCACAATGCTTCAAGTTTAGGGTTTGCAACTTAGATATCGCTTGTAAATGACTACATAAAAATTATTTTTGGCATGCCTATAAATAAGAAACTTCAAGAGAGTCCCTTACCTGTCGAACCCAGAAAACGGAGGACTGCAGATGTCTCGACACGTAATGAAGACGATTTGGATGCCAGCGCACCTGTCTCACACTCGAGGAAATATCCAAAATTATGTAGTAATGAAAGAAGACTGAAGCAGGATGGGTCGATAGCTCGTTATCGCTCTCACCCCACTCAGGCCATTCTGGATCGGATCCAGAGGGCTTTGTCACAAGGAGCCGGTGAGGTTGTGGGCATTTTTTAATATTAGCTTTCTGCCTACTGTCCCAATGTAAGAGTAACAACTTCCTCTGCATAGATACTCCTCAGCACTCCCTAAAAGTTAAGACTCAATAACTTCACAGTAATCTCGTATGCTCCTGACGACAGGGGCTGCACACCGTTTATATTTAATTGATTCGGAACCCGTAGCTCCTCCAGGATCCCCAAGCGGTGCGAAGCAAGTATTTGCTGTGATGGGCACAACTGGGAATGTGTACAATGTGACCATTGGCTGTCATCCTGGCTGCACTTGGTAGGTATGTAACTCTTGGATCTGATATATCTGGTATAAGATTGTTGATCATTGGAATAATTGGTGTTTTGCTTTCATGTTCTGAATTTTTATGTCTTTTTTCATCTTTGTCTTGACAGTCCAGACAAGGTGCAGCGCAGCTCTGTTTGTAAGCATATGCTTTTCGTCATGTTGAGGGTCTTAAAGTGTGGACAAAACAATCCCATAATCTGGCAGGATGCACGACTTCCTTCAGAGGCGAGTAGAATGCATACTGTAGTATCACTTCAATGGTGAAAGGTGTGTCATGAGTGCAGTAAAAGCCTTTCTGTAAGATTTCTCCTGAGTTCTACAGAACCCCTGCTTATTTGTGGTACCTGTCGAGAACTGTATCACACTTTTGTGATTTATACCTCCGCCTGTGTGCTGACCTGTTTGTGACGGTACTATATTTCATTTTTGTATGTGGGTATTTATGCTCTAGCATGCCATTAAAAGTGAAGTCAGTAGTTCTGTTCGGATGAGCTCTGTAAGATGCGATGGCCATTACATTCATTTCCCAATCTAGGGCTGACAATCGGTATAATGAAGTATGAATTCATTGAATGCATGCTTTGTATGAACTGTGATCATCAGGCTGATGCATTGTTAGCTGTTTTTCTGGCAACCAGGACAGAGTTCGATGAGTCTGTCATGGTCAGTCAGGAGGCTAGGCGCAAGTACATGGAATTGACAGGTGAGTGCAGGAGCATTGTATGTCAGTCTTCATCTTTCCACTGAAGCATTGTATGTCTGTCTTCATCTAGGGAAACATTATGCCAGTCAAGATGAGGAGGCAGGGCCTTCCCATGCTAATAGCAACTTGTCTCTCAGCAACATGACCAGCAGCGCAGCAGATCTGGATGCTAAGACAGAATGTATCTCTGGGCCACGCCCTTTTGACGGGGAGGACTGCCCTATCTGCTATGAAACCATGTCTTCCACCAGCAACGCAGAGGCAACAACATTCTGCTCCTCTTGCAGAAACAGCATGCATAAAGTAAGAGCCAATGAGGTCTTCTTGATTACCAAATTGTCATAATAGTTGTTGACAGTCAAAATTGGATGTTGTTAAGCTGTCAATTGATGCTACTGTTTGCCGTAGTTCCTGTGTGCATTAAAATCCCAGCTATTAACTTCTCTTCATCATTCATGTCAGAATGGTTTTTCACTTCTGCCAGGCTTGCTTTGATAGATGGGTAGCCCAAAAGCACGCAGCTCATTGTGCAGTTGTTACATGTGTATATTGTCGACAACCTTGGGCCCCTGGCGGGACTCATCATGTTTTAAAAGGTGATGCTGCTAATTAATTATATGGTGTTGATACCTTTTGTTGTCAGCTCTAGCAGGTATATGGGTTTTGTTATCATGCTTGCTGGAAATCTGACTTCAGGTATTCAGCTTGAGCTGTCTTGTAAGTTGCGTTTGGTAATTTCCTGCCAACAGCAGTCCTTGATCTGAAAACTGTTCCTCTGCAGGCACTGCTGTGGCGTCACCTGCTGGATCTGGACGGCGAGCAGTAGGGAGACAGTATTTAAATTTGTCTTTTGCACTTCTCCCTGATTCAGTAGAGTGACTACTCGATCAAGGACGATCTGATGTATCAACATGCAACTTTGAATGTATGGCGATGAAAGGAAGATATCGGAAATCAACTTTATACAAAGATTAAGCATGCCTGACCGAGTCTGTGTGTATTTTAAACTGAACACAAATCGTTAGTTATGAATGTGTTTTCGATTTCGAAAATGCAGCAGGCGCGCATTAAGCCACCTCAGCAACTGACAGACTGAATTCAATCTAAACACGGAGCTCATCTCTCGAGTCCAAGTATGTTATTATTTCGTATAAAAAGATTCTTTAAGAACTGGCAATCAATCAACATTGTGCCTTGCCAAACGTACCTTGCCAAACGTTTTCGTTACCTAGGAAATCATCCCGTTAATACTTTCAATATCGATTTGCTTTCCTCTTCAGATTCTTAAAGGAGCATTTGTTTTAGCAGGTGGGTTGCTAAGTCAATGACTGTTCACTTACTGACTGCTCAGTTGCTACTGACTGTTGTACTATTGTTGCTTATGATGAGCCTGCTGCTTGCGGGTTTATGCTCATTTTTAACCCAACCCCAACTGGATATAGGTAGAATGACCTGATCCTTGCCGCCTAGCCACTTGTCAATACTGCTTGTGCTACTGCAATTTGCAGCTTGTATAGCTTGTACGATGAGCTGGAACCCACAATCTGCCAGTAGTGCTGAGCGTCTAACAGGCCCTCAAATCATTTACACATCTCTCTTAGTGGAACCTGCATCTTTTGCTACTAGCTCTGAATCCACAGCAGAAGGAACTGCTGATCTGAGATCCACACTTTCTCATGGATCCTCATCAGCTGCACTGAGGACATGTTCACCGCAACCATCATCCACAACCACTACTCTGAATATTCAGCAATCTAGAAATCATCCTAATAGGTCCAACACAGCCTTTTTTCAGTCATCATCTTCTACTGGGTCTGCTGTGCCGGTGACTGAGTCATCTTCTACTGCCTCTGCTGTGTTGACCGGAGACTTCTTGACCCAGAATGCTCCCAGTTCTCCCTATCTCCTCGCTCCTTACAGTTCAGCAAACAGTGGCCATGAACACTTACAGTGCCAACCTTTTTCGATAACAGAAGAATCTAATTATTGTTCCAGGTTGCTGCAGCTGTCACACAATCAAGCACATCATTCATGCAATTTTCCCCAGGTGAATGCTGAGCATGACTTATTCATCATGCCTCACAGCTCTTTAGGTCACACTTCGCCAATCTCAGGGTTTTAGGCAGCGCACTTAAGCCCAGAATCTTCTTATCTGTTTTCAGTTTGCTGTCATCACTATGTTCAGAAAAGCAAGCACAATAAGAGTAATGCTGGTGCTTATACTCATCATGGTGTTGCTGGCCAGGCCTTGGTCTTGGAGCCTGCTGGTCAGGCCTTGGTCTTGGAGCCTACTGGTCAGGCCTTGGTCTTGGAGCCTGCTGGCCAGGCCTTGGTCTTGGAGCCTGGTGGTCATCTTCCTCCTCCTACTTCTTTATCGCCTGCATCATCTAATATTTCAGCTTGTAAGATGAGTGATGGTACTGACTACACTCACTACCTCCAGCAAGCACTGAATTACTACCGCAGCGTGCTAGACATGTCCACAGAGTGGTGGGATTATCTAGACTTGCAGGGTGGGCAACATCATGGTTTCTCAGCTGATAAGATCCTGAGGTGAGAAGAGCCAATATCTTAGCAGTTATATAGCGGTTATATATAGCAGTGAAAAATTCAAGAAAGTTTTACTCCTGCAAAGTGGTCATTACTCCTGCTCACTGCTGGTCATGACTCCTGCTCCACCCTCATGCTCACTGCTGGTCATGACTCCTGTTCCACCCTCATGCTCACTGCTGGTCATGACTCCTGCTCCACCCTCATGCTCACTGCTGGTCATGACTCCTGCTCCACCCTCATGCTCACTGCTGGTCATGACTCCTGCTCCACCCTCCTGCTCACTGCTGGTCATGACTCCTGCTCCACCCTCATGCTCACTGCTGGTCATGACTCCTGCTCCACCTAAACCCTCCTGCTCCTGCTAAACCCTCATAGTACTCATAGTCACTTCCGATGTCTGTATGAATGTAGAATGATGTGAGCGCTACTTGTCCTGGCCCTCTAGTAGACATCGCTGTATCTCTCCGTACTTTTCATACTGTTCATTCCTCTGCTGTTGTTGGCTTCTGCAGCTGGTATGATTCTGGTTGGTTCTCTGGCAGCATCCTGGTGCGATGTACACGAAACCAGGTGCAGCCTTTGCTCCAGCTGGACAGTATGACCAGGGGTGCCCTTTGGATTCCCCTCAAGAAGCTGATCAGGCGGCTCCGGAGCCATGTGGAATCTCCATGTGTTGTAGATTACCATGCAACCAGGGAGATTCAGCAGGAGCTGTTGCTGAACCATGATGTTGACAAAGAGCAGATGAAAGCAGATGAGGCAGAGGTGGTTCTTGATGTGAGAGGGGCTGCATTGAATGACAAGAATGTCATGAGTCCTGCCGTGGAGAAGAGGACAGCACTGAAGGTTAGTAATTCCCTTCTTGTCCTCAGGGATCGCAGCCCGCCCCCGCACCAAGTGGCGCCAACAGGCACTACCATGAAGCAAGCCCCGCACCAAGTGGCGCCAACAGGCACTACCATGAAGCAAGCCCCGCGCCAAGCGCCAACAGACCCGGCTACCATGACGAAGATTGCTTCAACTTTGCCTCCCCCGCCTCACATTGCGACAGGCACCACACATCGTCATGACACTAAAGTGAGCCAGTCTAGTTATTTAAGTTATTCTACCGCCTTTTTCTCTCAACAAGAACAGAGCGGAGGTCACAATGGCAGTCAACAACTCCTGCAAGAACAGAGCGGAGGTCACAATGGCAGTCAACAACTCCTGCAAGAACAGAGCGGAGGTCACAATGGCAGTCAACAACTCCTGCAAGAACAGAGCGGAGGTCACAATGGCAGTCAACAACTCCTGCAAGAAAAGTTCACAGAACCGCCGCCGCTGCAGCAGCAACAGCAGCAGCAGCAGCAGGAAAAACGATCTGGAAGCATGCAACATATTGTTCAGCAGCACAAGGAGTACAAACCATGGATGGGCCACAGCAGTGATAGCAGTGGTGGTACTGCTCTTCAGCCAGATGAAATACCACTCTTCAAATCAGGTATGTGGATGGATGGAT
>BEGY01000065.1:248264-260387 GCA_002335675.1 Chlamydomonas eustigma | reverse complement strand
TTGTTATAATAGGGTTATGATGGCTTTTGCCGTCTCTTGTTGGTTGATGATGCTGCAGGCAGCTGATGGGACTAGTGAGAAGGTGTCGTACTCCTTGTCAGCAGAGCTATGACAAGAATGAACTACCTGAACCCTGCTGGAATGAATGTCCTGCTACTACTTCCTCATCACCAAGCTGGGATGAATGCAGCCCTGCTGCTGCTGCTGCTGCTGCTGCTGCTCCTGCAACAGGCTGGGACGAATGCCCTGCTACTGCTTCCTCATCACCAAGCTGGGATGAATGCAGCCCTGCTGCTGCTGCTGCTGCTGCCACTGCAACAGGCTGGAATGAATGCCCTGCTACTGCTTCCTCAGCACCAAGCTGGGGTGAAAGCAGCCCTGCTGCTGCAGCTGCTGCTGCATCAGGCTGGGATGAATGCCCTGCTACTGCTTCCTTAGCACCAAGCTGGGATGAATGCAGCCCTGCTGCTGCTGCTGTCCCTGCAACAAGCTGGGATGAATGCCCTGCCTCTGCTGCCGCCCCAGAGCCAATCTGGAATGTACACTTTCCTGCAGCTGCTGCTGCCCCTGCACCAGACTGTAATTATGGCCATGCTAACCCTGCTGCTCATTACTATCATCACGGCTGTGATAATCATGATGCTCATGGCGGGGTTCAAAACTCATCTCATCACGAACCTCATCATGTCACGACTCCCCATTATGGCACATTATGGCCTGATAATAGCCACTCGTTGTTATTGCTAGGTGGCGGTACATGTTTCATTAAGCCGGCAGCAGACAGTGCCACAGTACTGCTTAGTGGCATACAACAGGCAGAAGCACTACCCCTCACCAGCTACCAGCAGATACTTAGTGGCATACAACAGGCAGAAGCACTACCCCTCACCAGCTACCAGCAGATACTTAGTGACATACAACAGGCGGAAGCACTGCCCCTCACCAGCTACCAGCAGATACTTAGTGACATACAACAGGCGGAAGCACTACCCCTCACCAGCTACCAGCAGAAGAGGGGTCTGGGAGATATTCCTGAGGTGCCTGGAGAGGGTGAAGATTACTATAATGGTGAGTTTATGATAATGATGATTAGTATGACGAATGTCGCAGTAATATTAGTCTTCATGTTCGCTGCTTGCATCTCCGCCTGCCTTCTAAACATTCGGCTCTATGGCAGATAATGCAAAATATAATAGAGAGCAGATTTAATCAGTAGAATAATGATTGACATCATCATCAGAGCATCAGGAATGTAAGGAATGTTAAATTTCTCACACAAACCAAAACAATGGCATGTTTCTCTAGTCTATCTACAAATCATGATCAATTATTAAGTCCTGCTTCTTCCTACTTCCTCTCTCTTGCTGGTTCATGTCAGCAGAAGCTCCTAGTACTACCGCCAGCAGTAGCTCTAGCAGCTCAGTAAGTCGTCCTAGTCAGAATGTACGTCATAATCAGGACCTGCTGCTTGCTGATGATGATGAGTGTGTGATGGTGAGGATAGGGAAGACAATAACATCATTGGGAGGAGGAGACCATGATGAGTTATTGGATGAAAGCGGAACTGCAGTTGGACACAATAATGCGATAATGTCAAATACCAATGTGGATGTGGCGGAGCAGTCATCATCATCATCATCAGAGCCGGTCGTTGCGGGAGAACTGCAAGGTACTACTACATTGTGTGCGGCAGGTGATGATCCACTGCTGATAGATTAGATAGATAGTGTTTTTTCAGTGTTTTTTTATTACCATTAAATACATTAAAAGAGAGTGGAAGCCTTGGTAATCTTTTGCATCGTGCAGCTTCCGCATAGCTGGCTTCCGGACACATCACCTGAGTTTACCTAAGTGCGGCCTTTAAGCTTCTTTAAGCTTCTAATTCTATATGATAAGCTAATAACAGGATATTCTTCTGCTTATGCATTTATTATATCGTGAACTGCATTGAACATCTGCACATTATGTGTTTACCGGTCGTTGTACCTGCTTCTCGCTCATGTTGTGTAGCAGACTGTGTTTCAAACTTGTTGTAACAACATTTATTACTGACCTGACAGGGTCGTGTCAACTTGTTGTAACAACATGTACAATATGTATTACTGACCTGATAGGGTCATGTCAACTTGTTGTAACAACATTTATTACTGACCTGATAGGGTTGTGTCAACTTGTTGTAACAGATAAGGAAGCATCAGGAGCGGATGAGGATCATAAGACGAATGCAGTTGTCGTTGCTACTGCTGATTCTACTTTGCAATCATCAACTCTGTGCGGCCTTCATCATAATCTGCCCGCCTCCACGACTACTGCTGGCAGCAGTGACATCATAATGCAGCAAAATAAACGGCAGCCAGCAGCCATGTCATTACCACCATGCACTCCTGCAAACACACCCTGTGACAGTAGCAGTGAAGAGCCTCTACCACCACCACCACCATCGCCATTGTTGCCTGCTGATGTACACGGCTGGCACCTCAAGGACAAAGCTCATCAGGAGAATGATAATAACGCACTGATGGTAACCCCACTACATAATACCACCTCATCATCAGCTAGTAGTGACATGAAGGAACACAACAGTTCTAACAATAAGCAGCAGCATCATCAGCTTGATGACATGAAAGAACACTACACTGATGCTGTACTGCAAAATCGTGCTCTCATGCAGGCCTGCGATGAAAGCTCGTCACTCAGGCCGAAGATCAGACGGACCTTTCCACATCTGGATGCCTCCTGTGCCGGTGCTCCGAAGTCATCATTGTCCTCAGCTGCTAGTCACAGCAATGACTACATATCTTGCCTTGATAGTGTCATTGCTGCTGCTAATGATGATAATGACACAGCTACTACTACACAGCTCTCTCATCATGACTCATCATCTTTCTTATCCGGCAGTCATCATCATGGCATCCTCAGGCTCAACACTTCTGAAAGCTTCAGCAACGAGGGTCCTGCAGCACCTCAAAACTCTCCTCTCAACAGCGGGTCGTTCTGCATCGTCAGCAGAGGGGACACTGCTTCAAGCAACGAGTCATTATGCGGCTGCTGCCTTCAAGGAGCAGTGGACAAGTCTGCTGACGTACGACAGAGTAGCCCGCCTAGTAGCCCGCAGCAGCAGCAGCTGAATCTGCTTCATCAGCTAACCATTCAAAAACAGGAGGTATGGAACAGGGAAGGTGTTAAAGGTGTGGATGTGGTGTATCATGTGGAGGCATGCGGCCAGCAGCTGCAGCAGGAGGGCTGTACTAGTAGCGGCGTCCATTCACTAGCAGTACAGAAGCAGGTTCTTCTACCTACTGTAGATGAGGATGATGATAAGGCAGCAGTTGAGGTGTTTCTGAGTAACAGCAATATCAACTCATTGCAACCTGTTGCTTCTGATACTGATGCTGGCGATTCTGTCAACGTTCCCCATCATGATAATGATGTTAAGATTTTGGCATCTCAAAACTGGTCATCAGCTATATCACCTACATCAGCTACAACATCAGCTACAACTCATCATCAGAGACCGTCAATTTTATCTGTGTCATCATCATCATCATCATCCCTTCCACTACCTCCCCCTATATCACCTACATCAGCTACAACATCAGCTACAACTCATCATCAGAGACCGTCAATGTTATCTGTGTCATCATCATCATCATCATCCCTTCCACTACCTCCCCCTCTGATAAGGAGTGATTCTCCTACCCTGCCAACAGAGGATGCAAATTATGGTAATGAGTCATCTTTAATAAGTAGAAAATGTTATAAGCTCTCAACAATGTGTACCAGACAAAGTTCAGAATGTTGATGCAGGTGATGATGATGATGATGATGACAGATTATCTCCTAAATAATGATAAGGCACTTATCACGTACACCATTATAGCTACAGTAGATCAATAATCTAGTTATCACTACGTACACCATCAATAATCTAGTTTACCTTATTAACGTGCTGATGATCGTAGTTATATGCAATGCTGCAGATGAAGTGATGATTGATGTTCCTACAGCTGCAGTGGAGGCTGCTCCCCATTGCTACATCACTCAACAAGTACAACAAGTACAGCAAGGAAAATTGCAGCATCAGCAGAAGCTTGATTATAATAGTCATGATCATGAGGTGCATGAGGACTCCCTGACCCCATCATGTGGTCATCTAGGTCATATAGGTCATCAGTCATCAGGCTACATCAGCCAGCATCAGGTACGTCAACAGTCGTCCCGCCGCCTGATGCTACCACCCTGCCTGATCTCTGATGATGATGAGGTGCTGGCAACACGCCATAATGATTTACATGATGTGTCATCAACACCATCACCACACATCATCTCGAAGAGCCTGCTAGTGCAGCCGCCTCCTGTCCAAACTGATCACATTATAGTTCATCATCATCATACTAGTTATGATGATGATGACCTGCTGTTCAGCTTCCCATTCAGCCGCACATCAGCATCATCAGATGTCATTCACTCTCCTATTAGAATGACATGCAGTAATAAGCAGCAAATAACTACACCACCACTCAGCACTAGAAGCCCTGCTGCTGCCCACCTCGACCTTGGTGACCATAACTCACACATTATGACCAGTAGCAATTACAGCAATATCCCTGATGATGATAATGGCACACGACATCTCAGAGAGCAACAAGGACGAGTTGTTGCTGCCCCTGAGACTGCCCCGCCTGATGCTGTCAAGGCTGCCTTAAGTTTGACAGTTAGTACAGTTAGGTTAGTTGATCCTGAGGACCGAAGCCTGATGCAGCATGTGGCTCTTTCACATCACTTTGCTGTCATGGATGATAATGCAGTAGTTGCAGCCGCTGGTCGTACAGGGTGTGACTCTGATAAGGAAGCTAATAATACCGCCGCCAGTGGAGTGGAGAACAGCAGCAGCAACAGCTGCAGCAGCAGCAGTTCTAATGTCCTGCTTGCAAATTCCATACTCTCATCACCACTACCATTATGCACTAGGCAGTCATCTGCTACAGAGGATGTCAGCAGCATCTTATTTCCTGACCCTAGCACGGATAAATACGACAGCAGGCCAGCTGCTGCAAGCAGCACACCGACAATACCAACCTCCATGCTGCCTGCTATACCTGCTAGCAGGGAGCATGCATCAGCATTTGCTTCTCCGCCAGCTGCCGGCACTGCCGACTCAATATTGTCATCACCCCTTACATCATGCTGTAATAATAGAGATAGAGATGACAAAAAGCAATCAATAAAAGCATCAATCACACCTGCCAGCACGTCATCATCAATCACTACACCCACCTCAGTTCTACTTTTGTCCACTCTTCTGGCGGGCGGTTCGCCCTCGTCCCCACCATTCATCATCAGTAGCATGAGTCATCAGAAGCCATCAACGACGACTACAGCTTCCAGTACGTCACCGTCATCATCACCTCGTCATTCTTACTATGCTGAGGATCCGTTTGATATGGTTGTGATGGCTACTGCTATGACGATTAACATTGCTAGCAGTGATGGATCATCTGCAGGACCAGCAGGACGACTGCAAAGTACTAGCAGTACGGATAGTGAGCAGCAGCGTGCATTGTCGTTAGCAGGAGGCAATTCTTTTGGATTGGATGCTGTAATGAGGACATACTGGCCACCAGTATCATTATTAGACTCAGTAGAACTCTGCATGCCGAATAAGCAACACCAATACAGACAACAACAAGCAGAAGAACTACAACAATCGTCCCCATTATTGAGTCCATTTGCTGCCTTTGCTTCTTCAGATTCTGCAAATAATTCAACATTATGTGCAACCTCAGATATGCTGTTGCAAGCTACTGCAGTAGACACAAATGCAGTTGCAGCACCTGCAGTTGTAGCACCTGCTGCTGCCCCTGCCACGACCCCTGTGGTTGTAGCACTAGTAGCACCTGCTGCTGCCCCTGCTACCCCTGTGGTTGTAGCACCTGCTGCTGCCCCTGCCACGACCCCTGTGGTTGTAGCACCTGCTGCTGCCCCTGCTACCCCTGTGGTTGTAGCACCTGCTGCTGTAGCTGCTGCCCCTGCCACGACCCCTGTGGTTGTAGCACCTGCTGCTGCCCCTGCTACCCCTGTGGTTGTAGCACCTGCTACTGCTGCCCCTGCTACCCCTGTGGTTGTAGCACCTGCTGCTGCCCCTGCTACCCCTGTGGTTGTAGCACCTGCTGCTGCCCCTACTACTACTACTACCCCTGTGGTTGTAGCACCTGCATCCGGCATACTACTAGGCCGCCGCAATGACAGCAACGTTGTTAACAATGATGAAGCATTACAGCAAGTCGTAGTCCTTTCGAGTAGCCGTAGCAACAAGCCATTATCATCTTCAACATTGATGAGCAGTTGCTCAGGTGATAATAGTGGAGTAAGTGGCGATGACAACTGCCGTCACAGTGATAGCTGTGATGATGACCCTAGTAGCCCATCAACCACCATAACCACCAGCATGACAGTTAGCACTAGGACATGGGATGCTGTAGGAGAGATGGCTTTACAGGAGTGGGGAAGCAGTTATTGTTCAGTGATGATGCTCAACTCCAGCAAGATCACAAGGAGTACGATGAAGTCTAACGAAAACGCATGTTATACCGCCACTGCTCATCACACAAATACTAATTCCCTCTACATCCACCATGAGCATGCATCAGTCTATCATCCGGCATCACCACGACGACCAGCGCTACTCATCCATGAGGCTAATGAAACCGCCGCTTCTACTACTTCTCAGCTGCAAAGTAGACAGCAGGCAAGGATTATGTCAGCAAGCATGATGAATGATGATAAGGTAGATAAGGCGGTACAAGCCGCGGTACCGCAGCAGAGTGAGGCAGGTGAGCAGTGGTTTGTATATGTACGCTGATGATGACTTTGATTATTATATTATTGTGGATGGAAGAACTGAATGCGATCCATCCATTCTTTGTTAGTTGCTAATTGTTATTGTGCATGGTCCAATCCAATAAGTCATTACCCAGTGCTTGAGTAGTACTAGTAGTACTGATTTCTCCTTCCTAGTAGTCCTGCTACATGCTTGACTTCCTCCTGCTACCTTCTATTCCTCTTATTATTAGTCATCCTAGTCCTCCTTTATTGCCGCCGCAGTCATCTTTGACGATGAAGCCTTGGTGCTGACAAATCTACTTGAACCAGAGGATGCTGATCATCAGGGTAATCAGGTCGTAGGAACCCTGATGAACCAAAATAATGTGACGACTGCGATTGCGAAGCAGGATGGCAGCGCAACATCATTATTGTTGCCGCGAGATACGCGAGAACTGACAGGGGGTAGTATTAATCTAAAAGACAACATGAGCAGCAGCAGTCACAATGCGGAGCAGGTTATGAAGCAGCGGGCTGCAAGCTGTGCTAATGATAAGCAGGTGAAGAATAAGATGCCAGCTTTATGAATGTGTATGACAGTAACAAATAAGTTCTAGTATGCCCCCCCTGCTGCTGCTACTGTTGTTACTGCTACAATTGCTGTCATGTACGACTGCCGCTACTTATAATAATAACATACATAACATACAAAACACGACGTAGCCCCCCATGCTGCTGCTGTCTATGCTGTCGTGCACTGCAGCGGCTCGTATTTAGTACGACTTCATTAATTTTGTTAACTCCATAGCCCACCCCCCTGTCACTGCTGTTGATTTAGTTGATTGTAAAACTCCATCTGCTGATGATCTGCAGCCTGCATTATTACGACTATTACAACCTGTTATTGCGGCTACGCCTGCTGCTACCAGCGAATCCTCATCGGCTGCTGGCGGACTAGGCGGACTAGCTGGACTAGTGGTGGCAGTGAGAATGATTGAAGATGCTGAGCCTAAAGAGGAGCTAAAAGTGCACCATGTTACCTACAGCGTCAATGATCAGGGCATCTTCAGGGTTGAGTGAGATTATGGATTGTGGATCATGAACTGGGGACCTCTTATTTTACTTATTTCAGCATATAATCAGCATGTAATCACCGCCTGCTATTGTTTACTTTAGAGTTAAGTCTGCTGAGACTTATCATCAACTAAGTTCCGGTTATATGTCGTGCATATGTTTTACTAGCACCAAGTAGCAGCTTTGAAATCATGTCATCAGCTTTCATTGTACCACCACTCAGAAATGCATTATATATTTTAGGCAAATAAGTAATAAGTGTTTTAGCAAGCTAGTTCCATTTCAGCCTTGCAGATCTGAAATCAATCATTTCACACAATGAGACATGTCTGTGATGCTGTGATTGACATCTAAACATCACTACAAGCAGACATCTTTATTGAGGGTTCCTCGATGTTTCTGAGAGGATACTTCGGAAGCACGTATGCAGCGGGGTCATCATCTTATTATTTACTAACTACATAGTTATTAACATTAACTGGCAAAGACTGTACTTATTGACTGAATGTTCATAGATCTGCAAACTCCGAAGAGCATCACCGGCAAAAATAAATACATCTTAGTAAGCAAAACATAGTTCTCCTTAGCTAAACACTTTTGTCGAGACAGTGATATTATTTATGATCATATCTATCTGTTATAAAATAAAGTGGGATCTAATTCATTTAGGTACTGTCTTGTCATTTAAGAGACATTGTAATGCATGTAAAAAACATTCGAGTGCATGCGTATCAAAATGATGTATCCACACTCCACAGATCATACAATATAAGATATATATATTATTTTAGTGATGATATATAGACTCTGAAAACAAATAACCTTTGCAATTAGTGCCTGCTGCATCCAATAAATGAAGTAATTTAGCTCAAATGCAGCTCACTGCAGATGAAGACTGACGATGGACTGATGACAGAATGGGTTTTACAGTACTTATTACAGTGTCTCAATAGTTGCAGTGTTCCTGGCAGTATTGCAGCTTCTTATATTCGATAACCTAGCCGGTTACTGCTGTGAGAGAACTGATTGATGATGTAGGCGGCATAATGACGATCTGCACGCAGCTCTGCCTCTCCGGCTTATGGAGGTGCACCACCGCCGCTGCTAGCAGCAGCCAGATTGCTGGGTGCTACTGGATGTGATGAAGGAGCATTAGCATTAGCGGCTATTGGTGTGGGGACTACTGCAGCCAGTAGTAGAGGCGGAGGTACAAGCCTTGATGCTGACGATGTTCCACTATTAATGTAGCTACCAGAAATGACATCATTATGAGGTGGCGGCCAGGGAACTCCCAGAGCTGAGCACACCTAGATTCATGAGCAGGTGGGAGCAGTGAGAAAATGAGGTCATATAACTGCCTGGATACAAGAGCCAACTCGTCGTAATGGGCTACCACTACATGCTACGCTGCTGCTCATGAAGCAAGGGCACTTCAAAGCAAAACACTCAGAGATTATTATATCTTCATCCTGCAGAAAAAGACTTGCACCTTGTGGGGGACATAGTTTTAGTATGCTCTGTATGCTTCACATTATAGTCCAGATAGTCGTGTACAACATAATAAGCGAACAGTACTGAAATGAAATGACTAATCAGTGCGCATGAAGCAGCATGTACATGATGCTAAAAAAGTATCATATAGTAATGCTTCAACATGGTAGTGGCATCCTGTTGACTAGTACTACCTAGTAGTACTAGTGAGTGGGCGGAGGTTGAAGTGAGATACTACTACAGGATCCCATGAAGAGGAGGCTGCATGCATGCATGTATATAATAGATGAGGTCCCAAGAGGAGGCTGCATGCATGCATGCATGTATATAATAGATCCCATGAAGAGGAGGCTGCATGCATGCATATAATAGATCCCACTATGAAGAGGAGGTTTGCATGCATGCATGCATATAATAGAGAGAGCCGGATAACTATGCTCCTTTACCTGAGTGGAGGGAGGTATGAGATATAGGGTGCGGAAGGGAGAAGCCATTAAATTCAAAGGCTGCTGATGTGATGCCAGCAGCCCTGCTGCTGCTCCTGGTTGGAGTTTTATCACACCAGCTCTACTCTTGTTAGCCAAGTACTGCACAGTATCAGCATGTGTGGATTATGATCATGATTTGAGATGAGTTAAAAGGTTTCCAGAAACAGCAGCATTTGAGATGTTGAGTTAAAAGGTTTCCAGGAATATAAGCATTATCAGGTAGTAGGCCGCTTCTCAACCACACATAGCAGGCACTGCTGCCCACCTGTACAAAGTCGGACAGCCTGGTGGCCTCAGCCTCAGCTTCAGCGCCGCCTTCAGCTACAGCTTCAGCTACAGCTACAGCTACTACAGCCACATTCTTTATGATAGGCTTCAGCCACAGTACTGAGCGGAGGTGTGGCGGCGTATTGCAGTACAACTGTTCAACGTACCGGAGCTCCACCCTCAACTTCACGTCAAGTACCTCTGGCCACTGACTGGTTGGCTCATTTAAAGCAGTAGCAACAGCATGAGCAGCAGCACCTGACCTACTTATAAGATCAACTTCCATACTGCATAGAGAGCACACTTCTATACCACTCTTAGCCAGAGAGCCCTGCCACCTGAAACCAACACTTTTGCTGCTGTTGCTAGGGCGGTTAGAAGCAGTTACAGCTGCGGCTGTAGCATCAGCAGCAGAGCGAGCCGCAGTGTCATTGTTCATCATCTTGGATGATGTAGAAGTCTGACCTGTCTGCAACGAGGGCCTGCTACTGGTAGGTGGTGGTGGTGGTGGCGGTGGTGATGCGATGGTCACTGCTTGATGGGGGCTATAATTGTTTGGGACAGATGAAGTAGCGGTAGCGGCACAGGGGTGAGATGGTGGAGGCAGCGGAGGCGGCGCGGGGCCTGCAGGTGGTGCAGGTGGTGGTGGTGTGCTGAAAGGAGCAGCAGGAGGTGCTGGCGGTGGGAGATAATGAGGAGCATGCGGAAAATTTGAAGGCGTCCCAGGCAGGTAACCGCTAGAGGGGGTTGGCCCGTTAGGAGGCGTCGGAGGTGTAGGATAGCCAGGTGGAGGTTGGACAGACGGTGATGGGCGGGCATGAGAAGGTGGCGGCGGCGGAGGAGGTTGCGGGAAATTGTTATTACTGTACGAGGCGGTAGTATTAGCAGAGAATACAGGCGGCGGTGGCACCACTTTTCTGCTGTTGTGACTGTTGCCAGGTGGTGAAGTATAACTTGTACTGCTCCCGTACATCTGCAGAGAGGCACCAGCAGGCGCAGGGGGCTGTACTGCAAATGGGGAGGTGCTTTGAGGTACAGACCAGGAAGCAGAGAAGAATGATGAATTAGAGGTCCCCCCCCCACCTGCTTGCGTGAGGTGTGGCTGGGTGGTTGAGTGAGGAGGCGGAGGTCTTGGAGGCCCGGGCGGAGGCGGAGGAGGTGGAGGCTGAATCATGCCTGGCATTAGGGGTGGAGGACGTGGCGGATTAACTGCAGATGTTACAGCCGTGGCTGAGTGGGAGTGAGTTAACAGGGAGGATGCTGGCTGGGGTTCCACAGCTGTGTGATACCCGCTCGGATCAGCTGCTGAAGGCTCTTCCTGAGGGAGATGAGAGCAGTGAGCAAAATGTGTTCTAAATGCAAAAAATACGACAGAATTAGAAGTGAGCAAACAGTGCTCTGATCACAGAAAATACATAGACAGCAGTGAACAAAGAACTTACTACCTGCAGCTCCAATTTGATCACTAGTTTGCCTCCTGCTGCTGCTGCTGCTGCTGTGGAATCTAGGCTTGTACCATTCATCACACAGAACGCCTCCCTAGCATCCAGCGAGCGTTCATATTGCAAGCGAGCTGTACCTTTAAAGAAGGTGTTTCCCTGGAGGTACTGTAGAAGAGTCACTCGACCAAACCGATGAAATGAGGCCATGAGCTGCTCTTGAGTCACAGATTCATGGATCTGATACAGTGAAACCAGGAATTAGTATTCATGATGAACAACAAGTTAGGTATCATCAACACCATACTGCATTGTAGGCATATCAATGCATGAATAACAAGGTAGGTATCATCAACACCATCACTTGCTAGTACTGCATTGTAAGCATAGCAATGCTGGTAGTCCAGCGTTCATGCTGGCATGCAATATCATGTGCCTGCCTTGAAGCAGAGACCAGAAGGTGCATAAGTGTGGACATGGTCTCTCATGATCATGATGAGGGCATAAGTGTGGACATGGTCTCTCATGATCATGATGGAGGC
>BEGY01000065.1:188265-228713 GCA_002335675.1 Chlamydomonas eustigma | reverse complement strand
ATCATGGTTGGTTCCCTTGATGACATATCCTTCCTTCCTAGGAGACATCATGGTTGGTTCCCTTGATGACATATCCTTCCTTCCTAGGAGACATCATGGTTGGCTCTCTTGATGACATATCCTTCCTCCTAGGAGACATCAGGGTTGGCTCCCTTGATGACATATCCTTCCTCCTAGGAGACATCATGGTTGGCTCCCTTGATGACATATCCCTAAACCCTAAACCCTAAACCCTACCTAGGAGACATCATGGACTGTCCCGAAGGAGGTCACAGAGGCGAGAGTCAAGGAAGCTGCAGAGAAGAAGAAACAAGAGGAGGAGGTTGCGGCTCAAAGAGCGGCACAGAGAGCTGAGCTGCAGGTACTTAACTGTGAGCCTCTAGCAGTTCGCTGTGGCGTGACGATGTCTATCTGTACTAACCTCTACCCTCATCCCCCTTTAAGTCTGTCTGTACAAACCTCTAGCATCATCCCCCTTTATGTCTGTCTGTACAAACCTCTAGCATCATCCATTATCTGATGCTGAGCGTTCACACTAGGAGGATTCTGTCAACTTACTTGGTCTAAAGGGACATCCATAATTTATTACACCTGCAAAGTGTGACCTTACTTGGTCTGAAGGGACATCCAAAATTTATTACATCTGCAAATTGTGAACCACTGCGGAACAGATGAAGGCTCTCCCAGCTCAAGTCCAGCTGGGATCATAATGACTTACTACTACTTATTTAGGCCAGCTCAAGTCCAGCTGGGATCATAATGACCTACTACTACTTATTTAGGCCAGCTCAAGTCCAGCTGGGATCATAATGACTTACTACTACTTATTTAGGCCAGCTCAAGTCCAGCTGGGATCATAATGACTTACTACTACTTATTTAGGCCAGCTCAAGTCCAGCTGGGATCATAATGACCTACTACTACTTATTTAGGCCAGCTCAAGTCTAGCTGGGATCATAATGACCTACTACTACTTATTTAGGCCAGCTCAAGTCCATCTGGGATCATAATGACCCACTGCTTATTTAGGCCAGCTCTAGTCCAGCTGGGATCATAATGACTTACTACTACTTATTTAGGTCTAGGACCAACTTGTTAATGCTGGACACGGTCAGTGAGTGCAATTATAGTTCTTCACGGCTTGCTGCTTTACACCTGCTCACAGGCTCAAGCTGAGGCGCAGCAGGCGAGACAGAGGCGGCTACAAAACTGGGGTGGGGAGACAGGTGGGAGAGCAGGGACGACAGGTGTGAATAAAAGTATGAACATGTTCATGGGTGGGAGAGGGGGTGGACGCATGGGGTCCCAGCAACATGCAGCCATGGTGGCTATGATGGCCAGGCAGGCAGAGGAGAGGCGAGCAGTGCAACGGAGCAAGGAGGAGCTGGCAGTACAATTCAAGGAGCTGTTGTTGGACAAAGGGGTGAGAAATGTTGATGTTGATGTTGATGAACAAGGAAGTGGTTCAAGATAAGAGCTCTGATGATAAGCTTTGTCATCCTTGGTGACCCGCCTCATCAACTGCTGAAAGTGTGAAGCCGATACACACGTAACTGAAGCCGATTCGTGCTGAAGCCGAATCAGAACCGAATGTGATGCTGTGTGACGTCCTGTTGACATCCAAAGCCACTTCTTCCTATTCCATCAAATTTATGAACAAATTTAAAGCCTCTCCAATGGTACTCTGTTTTGAGTCTTAAAACACTCTCCTTGTTTCCAGCTGCATTAGAGAGGTACCTGAGGCGGGTCTGTCCTTCTTCTTCTGTGTCTGTTCATATTCGTCTGATGGAGTCCTGATGCATTAGTAAGCTGTAGGTAAACTACCCCCTAATTGCTACTAATCAGACTTCCACAAACCATCATTGCAGGTGACTGCATTCTCTCGTTGGGAGAGAGAGCTTCCTAAGTTGCAAGAGGATGATCGCTTCAAGACCATTCCAGCTATGAAGGATAAGAGGGCCATCTTTGATGACTACTGCAAGAACTTCAGCGCTGAGCAAGTGGGTGATGAGCATTGATGATGGATATCATCAATGAATACTGATTCCCAGTAAATAGTTGATTTACAGATTTCAACTCAGTTATCTTCTGCTGTTTTCATTGTCTCCAGTCCTCATTCAAGTTAAATATCAGTCCCTGTTTTTTCTATTTTTAGAAACGTCTGAAAGAGGAACGTGAGCGCCGTGGGCTGGAAGGATTTGGAGCCTTGCTGGAGGAGGCTGCCGAGGTGGAGAGCCGTTTAGCTGAGGAGCAAGTTGATGAAGAAGGTGAGTGGCTGCAAGGCCTGCTTTCAAATATGCCTTTGATAGAAAATGATGCGAGTAAGTGATGCAGTAGCAGCTATGGGGCTGACAAAGCGTCAAGATGGTAAGCAGAGAAGAGCAGGAAATGAGTTGTTGTGACATGAAACAGTTCCAAGTTTTTTTAGTGATTGGTGTTAGATTTGTGAACATAGTATTCAGCCTTTAATACCGGCTTTGGTGGCATTTGTTATTATGTTGAAGGTGGATCTTGTTGATCACCCTTCAGTATTGTTATTATGTTGAAGGTGGATCTTGTTGATCTCCCTTCAGTATTGGAGGCTCGTGAACAAGCGGCCCACAGAAGGAGTAAGCGGAGAGGCAGAGGCAGTAAGAGTAGACAGCATGGGTCCTCTATTGCCTCAAAACAGGTAGTAGCTTCTGATGATACAGAAGCTGAGCCTGGAGAGATGAAAGAGGAGCAGGCAGACGGGATGAATGGCGAGCTAGCTGTCATTGATGATATGGATGATGAAGGTTCAGATCATGGTGAAGATTTGGAAGTATCCGATGAGGTAGTCCGGACCTCTAAGGCAGTAGCAGTGAGAGAGGCTCTACTAGCATTGACTCTGGATCATCTGGAACGCTATTGGTGCAGTGATCCAAGGTGGAAGGTGAGAGGAGGGACTGTGCTTCTGTCATATTGATGACAGTATTTGTTGAGACATATGTGAGTTTGAAGCACAGGGTCTATAGTGTGAATCCTTTACCTTGTGGTCTTTCCTGCTGCTGCAGCAGGGGATTTCGTTTGAAGTGTTTGGAACATGTTATGATATTGGTTGTGCATTTTTCTGGTGTTCTTCGACAGGATGCATCACAGGAAGTGAGAGACAAGCTCTTCCAACAGCGATTTGGAGCCCTTAAAGAGGAAGCAGCTGCTGCCAAGAATCAAGAAGAAGCCCTTGCAAAGGAGGGCTTTCGGAACATGCTGAGAGAGCATGGTGTAGATGCAACTTCAAGGTATTTGGTGTACATTGTTAAAACAGTGCTTAAAATGGTGGAAATATGAGCCCTATGTTAATACTAGAGGCCAATGCACAATGCCGTAACTGAAGCCGAATCAGAACAGTCTCCTAAGCACAATATTCTGCAACTGTGCAGCTTAGTAACCTCTTTCTTGGGATCCAGCCACATTTAAAACTATCCAGATGCTTCTATATGTGCGCTGTCATCATGACACGATTTAGGATAATGTTCAAATTTGTAATTGAACGCTATGGTGGTGTCATAGTAGCTGAAGCACACTCTTTGTGATTTTAGATGGTCCCGCATCTCTGAGCTGGTTGAAGGAGACCCTCGTTACCAGGCTGTGAGAGATGACGATGAGAGGCAACAGCTTTTCATGAAGCTGGTAGAGGATCTCAAGGTAACAAAATTGTTGAAATTTCGCACCCTTCTCTTAAATGTGCCTTTTGAGCTCATAAGAAAAATGTTCGTATGAAGGACAGATAGGTTTTGAAGGGCCTTCCTATTTGCTTCTATCTCGTTTGGAGCTAAACTGGTCATTTGCCTTACAAATCGTCTTGATATGAGCTGATGATGATGAATCTGTATGAACTGATAATGATGCATCTTTCAGTGTATCATCCGCTGCTACTAAGCTCCGTTAAATACTTCATGCAGCGTACTGAAAGAGCAGCAGAAGAGGATCGTGCTAAAAGAGCAGAGGCAGTGAGGAGGGCGGAAGCGGCTGAGCGGGAAGCGGAGGATCGGAGAAGGAGGGCTGGAAGAGCGGACGCTGTCTCAGGACTCAAGACTCTTCTGCTTGTGGGTGCATTCTCTGTGTCAAAGACCACTCATCATCATCATCATCATCATCAATCCTACAATGCTGTCATCAGCAGCAGCAGCATCAATCCTACAGTGCTGTCATCATCAGCATCAGCATCAATCATACAGTGCCATGCATCTGTTTAGCCAGGTACAATCTTAGTGCCCTATTGCTCACCTTGCATCACCTTTCATATGCTGTCCTTTCTCCTCACTTGTTGGTAGGAGGTGGTTCGTGGTCCTGAGGCCAGGTGGGAGGATGTGAAGCCCAGGCTAATGAAGGACCCTCAGAGCAGAGCTACCAATGACCTACTAGACAAAGATGAAGCAGAGAAGATGTACAGGTATGAATAGTAGATGTACAGGTATAGATAGTAGGTATCAGTCCGCTACTTCTCCTTAGAAATTCAACCCAATAGTATTATGACTAATCATCTGATATGAATCCAGAGCTTCAAGGTCCAGAGCATGCTACAGTAAAAAGATCTAATTTAGGAAAGGAAAGGTTGGAATGAACATTTATACTCATTATGCATTACCTGAAAGTCCGCCTTGTACTTTGTACTTCAGAGACATTGTGTCTGATCTCACTGACCTTGTATTTTGTACAGCAGAGACATTGTGTCTGATCTCACTGACCTTGTACTTTGTACTGCAGAGACATTGTGTCTGATCTCACTGACCTTGTACTTTGCACTGCAGAGACATTGTGTCTGATCTTACTGACCTTGTACTTCGTACTGCAGAGACATTGTGTCTGATCTCACTGACCTTGTACTTCGTACTGCAGAGACATTGTGTCTGATCTCACTGACCTTGTACTTCGTACTGCAGAGACATTGTGTCTGATCTCACTGACAAGGCAAGGAGGGGGATACGAGAGCTCCTAGAAGAAAGGATAGGTGCGTTCACATCACGTTTTAGTTGAGGTATGAAGTTTAATTAATAAGTGCACAGTACTATGCCTTCATTTAAGGAGATTTGATATGTAGTTGGGTGTTTGTCAACACGTTTTGGTCTATAATGCTCTTTTTGTGTGCTGCAGGTCTCAACCTGTTGTCTTCTGCCCGTGAGTCTGGGCTCTTTGCAGTCAGTCTAGAGGCTCCAGCTCTGATGAACTATCAGGCAGCTGAGGAGGCTTTTGCTGAGGACCCAAGATGGGTGAGGATGCCAGACAATATGAGGTGGGTGTAGTAGAATAAGCAAGGGAGCAGGAGGAGATGAATATGCTTGTTGGATTCCTGTCGTGACTCTCAACAGTGACAACAACTTTTTGCCACAGGTTTCATATTATGTGTTCCTCAATGTGTTCTCGTGTGATTGGAATTACTGGCAGGCATTACTCTTTTGAGCTTTATTGATGCCATGTATGCAAGTAGGAAAGTCCAACTAATGTTTAAACCGCTTGAGAAAAATGTGACATTTCAAACTAAATCCCTGATGCACTCTCAGGGATGGTGCATGGAGGAGGGCGGTGGAGTCTCTAACTGGTTTCGCCCCTCCTGGCCCCACCTACCCTTCCCAAGGTGGAGCTGCTGGTGGGGAGTTCTCTGAAGAACAGCAAGGTGGTATGATGATGTGGCAGCCTGGGGGAGATCAGGGCTTAGGGTATGGAACAGGAGACATGGCCTCAGGGTACTACAATGTCGGGGCTGGTGATGGCGGTGAAGGCTACTACACTTATTACAATGGGGCAGGCCAAGTACTAGACAGATCTGTTGGTGAGGAGGGAGGTATTGACCCACTAGTTCTGGGTAATGCCTCTGCTGCCTACCCGCCACCACCTCCTCTAAATAGCAGGAAATCAGGAAATATTAAGGAGGCTCGTGTTGGTGATGCCAATGTTAAGGGAAGAGATGATCGTGGGCGACATACATCCAACAAGATTAACTCTGGGCAGCTTGGCGATGCAGAAGGATCTGGCAGAGGATTCACGAAGAGGAGCGGAGAAGAAAGTACTAGGGGAGGGAGTTATGCTGCAGCTAGAAGTTTGCGTGAGAAGGATGGTACTAGGGGAGGGAGTTATGCTGCAGCTAGAAGTTTGCGTGAGAAGGATGGTGAGGACGAAGGAAGGAGGGATGGGAGTAAAAGGGATGACAGGCAAGACAAACATGAAGAGAAGAGGGAGGGGAGGAGACGGGATGTAAGGGACGAGGCTGAGGATGAAGGTGGAAAGGAAGGCAGGAGACAGGATAGTAGGAAAGATGTTGATGAAAGAAGGAGAGAGGGCAGGCGGAGGGAGTATGACAGGGATGATGTTGAAGACAGGAAGGAGAGCAGGTGGAGGGAGCATGACAAGGATGATGTTGAAGACAGGAAGGAGAGCAGGTGGAGGGAGCATGACAAGGATGATGTTGAAGACAGGAAGGAGAGCAGGCGAAAGGGACATTACAGGGAAGTTGAAGCTGAAGCTAGGACTGACCATCATCGTGACCCGGAGGAGAGGAGTGATGCGGATGTAGGCAGGAGGCACGCTAATAGGAAAGATCATGGAGGGAGGGAAGATGATGCAGGAGGCAGTGGCCACAGCCATCAAGGAAAGGGACCTAGCAGCGGTGGTCATAAGGTACTACTAGGCAAGGATGGTGCTAACTCTGGAGGAAGGAGAGGTGATGATGACGATGATGCGCCATTTCCAGAGAGCAAGAGAGAAGGCAAGGATCACAAGGCGGCAGGTGGTGTTGAAAGGTCTGATCATCAGGATGGTGATGAAGGTCGTGACAAGGCTGATCGTGACTACAGTCGTAGGCGAAGCCGCAGCAGGCAAAGCCGTAGCCACAGCAGCAGCAGCAGAGAGGATAGGAGGAGTAGAAGCAGGAGTCATAGTCCCAGTTCTAACAGTAGCGAGGAGAGGAGAAGGCGGAAGAAGAGCAAGAAGAAGTCGAAAAAGTCCAAGAGGGATCACCGTTAGTAGGCAGTTAGTTAATACTGTCAGATAACAGTGCCTGCATGGACTAGTATCTTTTCATAAGTATGATCTCCATCTTTTTTTCTACCTATGAAAAGACATTTCCATTTGCTTTGTTTGTTTTTGAACTCCAATTAACCCCCAGTTTGCGGCAGTAGCACTACCAGGATCAGCCAGCTCACATACTTGGGAGTATGGGGAAATGGCTTTCATTTCACTATGGCTACCGCCTCACAAAGGAGTCAACAAAAGATAGGGAAAAGAGGTTCATTTTGTAATTTGACAAGCTTCATTCGTGACTAGAACAATTGTGAATAGACCTCTGCTTCTGCTAATCATCGACCATGCATTAATATTGCAACAATGAAACTCATCCTTGCTTAACGTATTAGCCCTTTAAAGGAAAGAGGAGTTTATTAACGGAGTTATTATCGAGAAACCCTACAGCATTTTGCTTATACAAAGGTTTGCCAGCAGGCACTACAAGATACTGGAAAAAGTTACCTTCATCTTACTCATTTAACTACATATCATTTCCTAGATTCATGATCTGCTGCTTGCTGACTTCTGGCTTCTCGGACAGCCCTCCAGCTAAGGACAGGTTTCAGCTTGCTATCAAGACTGACTGCTTTCTCCAGGTGTGAAAGAGCAGCTACGGGATGATTGTACTGCAGCTCTAATAGGCCCAAGGCCTGCAGTACAACAAGGTACACAGCAATACATAAAGACTCCTTTCCAACAGCAATGATGTACAATAAACAGTAATTCATGACTTCAACAAAGCAATACAAGCAGTGACGAGTGAAATCTGAAGTTATCATACCTGAATCACACTTGCAGCATTGAGTAAACCCTAAAGCTATCATACCTGAATCACACTTGCAGCAGCTTGACCGCTGTCGGCTGCTTCCACCGCAGCAATGCCTCGTTCTAGCACGGACTTCATGCCCTGGTAAACTTTTGGATCAACAGGTCCCCCTGCTGATGATGTTGTCACAAGGTCGTCCGAAGTCAGGGGTTGGCCCTGCTTGCCACAAGACTGTATAAGTCGTTTTTTCTGCATCTGCCCGTAAGAAATCCAACCTTTCGCATGCCCCGGGTAGCTGTTGAGTAGCTGCTCAAATGCTCTGCATGCTTCATCATACTTGGTCTTGCGAGTGAGATCCAAGGCCTGTTCATAAAGTTTGTCACTTTTTTCCGCAGCACAGCTGACACAAGCAAGACCTGGAAGGAATAATGATCAATTCTGAAAGCTTGTGCGTCAAAGGACTTAGGACATGAGGATATTTCAGAGAGTGGATCTCTCTTATAGGTGTACCTTTCACTGGCAGAAAGCAGGGCCTTTACAAGCATTTACAGCACTTATTCCATTATGTATACATATCAGGCCTTACCGGTTGTGATCCCTGCGTAACGTTCAGCAACAGCAATATTTTCTGTGGATTTATATTCTAGCGTCATTTATGGAGTAAGGAATGCATACGTATGGGACGCCCTACGGCCTTATTAACGGAGAAGCTGATGTCGATATGAACGACTGCCTACATCGTAAATTCGCAAAATGCAACACCGATTTCATGCACAAAAAATACTGTGAAGTACAAGAAATCACTCTGCGTAACGCACACTGCACACTTGCTGCATTCTCCGAATCCATTTACTGCATCGTTTACTCACTGCAGGATGCATTTCTGAGCTATCACTCCTCAAAGCAATCACCACACCTCACAGCAAAGCAAAAAATGCAAAACCCACCTTTAAACTAGGTAGGTAGAGAACAAAGGAATAGGTATTTGTTTGTTCATTATCAATCAAAGGATCGTATGCATAGATCTAAACATTCACCATGAAGCAAATAACTAACACCTACTTGACAAGCTGAAGTCATGGATTGGAGTTTTCAGGAGGCCTAACAAAAACATTATCTACAAAACAGTACGATCAAGAAAGTCCGAACAAATATCCCATTATGATTTTTCTGCCTCATCCAAGATCATGCCGCTGCTTTCTCATCCACTCCCATCACTGTCATTAGCTGATTGAAGGACATGAGCCCAATTGTCTGTCCAACACCCAACCTCAGGGCTTTGGGCAGAAAGCCTTTGTACAGCGCCGGAAGCCCCTCCTCCCTGAACTCATCCAGGTCATTAAATTACAGTGTGATCAGGAAACAATACGTCGTGATCACCACATTTATGACGAAACAGACAGGATTGCAAAGTTCATCACCTTGCAATGGTCACTAGAGCCGAGAAGACAGAGCTGTACTTCTTTTCTCCAGGCAACTGGCTCTGAAACCGGCTCTTTACAACATCAAATGGAGCATTGAAGCAAGTTGCAAAGAAGCCCACGGCTGTACCAATCACTCCTGTCCTGTAGATATAGGAACTCATGTTCCATGTTTCATGTTTCATCTGTATGAGAGCCTGGAAGGAAGGATCTAGTAGACTTCTCATATAGTTACTCAACAGCTCAGTCATTCTTCATCTGGACAGGAATTCATTGTTACTCTCATTGTCACTCTCATTGTCAGTCCAGTCATATGATCAGCCAGAAGCACAGCGGGAGCAGCTATAAACATTGAATAGGTACAACTTTACTAAATGACTCTAGCAGAGCCTTATTATAATTCAGATGTCATGTCAGTATGGACGATACCAATTCAGTCACAACGTGCCTGCATGCCTCCAAGACAGGGCTCTCTAAAGGTTTCAGCTTCCTCTCTATTTCAAACACAGTCCCCTTTAATAAAGACAATACAGCACAAGATCAACGCTAATTAGACATGACATAAAAAATGCGAACAGTTTCACAGTCTCAGCAATAATCCTATAGATATTATACAAGCATGAAGACACATGGCGGGCCTCTCAAATCATATCAATAGAATAGTGAACAAGCAGCAACAACAGGCCCTCATCTTCCTCAACAAAATCCTGCTCATCCCTACTATAACGTCTGTCTTGATTATTGATGGCAATCATATCATAAAGAGTGATGAGTCTCTCACATAATATATGAGTGATAAGTGATGAGTCTCTCACATAATATATGGTGTTCCATACACAATTTCGAAACAGTGTTGGAGCCAGCCCTATGGTCAAGGCCATGACTCCCTCAATCCTCACAACCTGATGGTGTTGGCGAGATAAGAGGTAGTCATCAGGAATATACTACACCTGCTGAAGTCTAAAAATCTTAACGCAAAGCAGCAGGTAGAGTGCGTGCACAAGCTGATGAGCACATTAGCATTACAGGCGACATCCTTTTGTATCAAACTCATAAGTGATATGTAAGCAGTAGTCATCACTCTTGCCTGATGTAAGCAATCTAGGGTGTTCTTGTACCGCCCAAGATGCTCCTTGGCCATCAGCCTGACCTGAGACATAGCATACGCATAGCAGGACGTAGCATAAGCATAGCATAGCATAAGCATAGCATGGCATAGCATGAGGTAACACAATGCATTCATTCAAGGTGCGAGCGAAAATCCTCATCATTGCTATGAGCGCAAGGATGTCTCATAGCGAGATGATTGCACTTGAAAGCCATGATGAGAAGTAGCGCACGCATTCGCAAAGCTCTGCGCCTGATCTTGACGGTTCTATTCTGAGATTCAAAAGTCTTCTGAGATGTCTTTGATGAAATACCAATTCTAACATAGAGGACTTCTTAAACACTGACTTTAATGACTTGGAATGGGGAGAAAGCCACACTCTCTGACACAGCACAGATACCACCACTAAGGTAGGCCAAGTGAGTAGGCAGCTCCCCATTGTTCCAGCTCCTGTTACAGATTTTAGGGATTTAAGGTCATCAACAGAAGGGTCAAGTGAGTCATCATGGTTCAGGAACATGATGTATCCAGACCCCAGCCAAAGTCTCAGCTTGGAATAGGCAATGTGATATTGGGATCAGTCAAAGTATGTATAAACCACAATACACAGCATTTTGTTCAATAGGCCTCTTATGCTCTTCACATCTTAATCACATTGCATGACCATCCTTGCTGACCTGAAGATGCTTTTACTAATATATCACAGGGTGGACAAGGCTGTCTCAAACTAACATATTTACAACCTCCACGCTGACCTGAAGGTTCTTCTACTATATTCTAGTGTTGTCAAGGCTGCTGTGGCTCGAGGAATGAGGCCGACAATTTCGGGGAGGCCACCCCTGTAGAATTGCTTCAAGCCTCCCTCCCTAGCATGCCACAAATCAGTAAGAAAAGAAGGAGTTCATAGAAATTCTACCCATTATCATGACTATAGGGTGCTGCTGTGTCATAGGCACGCGATGTTCTATGCTACCTATTCATGCTTTAGTATGTACACTGCTAAATTATGAGCAGCGGACGTAGGCTACATCATAACGTTAATCCGTCAATACACACTTGATGATTTCTCTGATTGCAGGCATGAACCTCATCTGTGCGCCCTGATTGATTTGGAAACGAGTTTTAATAAGCTCCAAGGGCTGCACGGTGACACCTTCGACGATGCCTGACAACGCTCCCGCTACAAATACCAAAGGCTCTGGCATCTTTACAACGTCTGATCAACTACTAGACATCAAGACTGCAGCAACCTTAAGGCTACAACGCATTTCTTCTTCTTAAAGTTTCATGTGCAAAACCTAATGATAAAAGTACTAAAATTGCGTAGTGTGGCTAGTGTGGCTACTTACTACTCCTTAGTAAAACATCCGTACGTCGCACTGGTTTTAAATCACACTCGGGTTTTTGAAGATAACACTTATTCAACAGCAAATCTCAATAACCGTCTACTCCTGGTTCGGCTTATAGATATTCCGGGAATTCCAACAATGCGCATTCTCTCTGCAAGATCAAAAGGAACCATAACATGGTCTTTGGAAGGCCTTCCACTTATCCCCAGGTACCAATCATTGACCATATGCGCTGCTTTGCGCCTTGCTTGCTCTTGTGGGTCAGACACCCCTATGTACGATAAAGCAGTACCATTCGTCTCTCCCTGAAACATGTAGAGTATAGCAAGGAGTTTCAGCCTGTCCAGTTTCAATGTATGGCTATCACACAGATTGAAACAAGCAAATTTTCAGGATACCATTCAAACATTTAATAACAATCTCAGAATGTTCCCTTGATCAATTTGCGCAAGGGTGCCAACGTATTCAGGTGCTTAAACAGTCCTTTTAGTCAAGCTTTCGTTTGTAATTGTCAGTGCAGGAACAATCTCTAAATGTATCAAAGAAGCTTTTCAAAGGGACCTCACCATCATCAGTGCAGGGTGCGCCATGTAGTGACTCATCATGCTCAGATAGGCTGTCGTAAGCATGACATTGACCTCAGTGCGTGGCACATCACCAGAGGATACCGAGTGCCTTCCAGCTGGCTCCTTGAAAATGACAGGCCCATCAAAAGAGTTCATTTTCTTGGGATCCAAGCTTTGACCTGGTCTAATACTTGTCACTCCATCACGCTCTGGACTCGTGCTTCCTGGATGTTGTTTTGCAGCAGCACTGTCAGTTGTTGTCTCTTTTGTACCCATCCCATTTCCCCTAGTAGGGTCCTTCTTGGTGCTCCTTCCAGAAGCAGTTGTAGCCTTCTTCACTACCTGTAGCAAACTGTTCTGAAGCATGGACATGAGACGAGGCGGCGCTGGTGTCAGAGTCCTCTCAAAAGACCATTGCCTTCTACCACCACTACCACCACCCTTCTGGATGAATGGGGTGTGAGTGGGGTTCTCATGGTATATTGATGCTGATTGCATCAGGGATGAGCACAGAGTGCGATAAAAAGCCTGTGGCATACAGATTACAAGGAGAAGTTTAATCAGAATCAACAACCAGGCAGTGCCTCCTACATGTAAGCCCTTCTGCTTCAGAGATATAACGTATTCTCATGTAAGATATTATTCATACTCCTGACGCAGGTAGTGTGAAGATGCAAAGCCTTAGCTCTCATCAATAACGTAGTAATGTTGAGTAAGTGTGAGTAAGTGTGACTAGTTACAGCTGACCTCCTCTTCAGGCAACAGCATGACAACATGTTCGGTTCCATTGGATGAACCACCAGCAGCAAGAGAGTAAGAGGAGGAAGCTGATGTTGAAACCTCCAGCCTCCGCTCCATGGTTCCAATACTCTTGCAGCATCCCAGCTGAGGTGTAAGTGTGCAGAGCAAAGGAGGGATCAGTCACTCTGAAAGTGTAAGATAACCAGTCCTTCTCAGTAGATGTAGTTCCATCTTAAGAGGAGTGTGCTAGAAGCAATGATTGAAGTGATTGAAGTATGGCCAAAGTATGCAAGCAAGCTTTGGAAGTTTGAACACCTTCCTCACTAAAAGCAAAACAACTACCTACTTGCACGACAAGATCCATGCGGGGCAGATCCACCCCATTGAGGACCACATCGGTCGCAAAAATGATCAAATCCGTAACATGTGAAATATGGCCTTCCTGTTCATCAATCACGGCATTATTTCTGGTTCGGCTCCCATCCTCGAGGTCAACAGTCTGTTCAGAAGTATCATCATTTCTGTTGCGGCCTTTCCCTCCACTCACTGCATATGACCTCAGAAGCTGTAAGGCAGCTACCCTGTTAAGGTAAAGACACAAAAGGTCAAAGAATAAGTGGACATTTGTTGAGAACTACTATGGCATGCTGTGATTCATTCTTCATTTGTTGAGAACTACTATGGCATGCTGTGATTCATCCTTCATTTCACCTTCTGTTGCCAAGGAATGATGAAGGGCAGAATAAGTCACATCTTTTAATAGAGAGGGTTATGAGCTTCAACCCTCACTGTATAATAGACACAGTAGATGCAAAGAGACATCACAAATCACGGCCACTTTCCAGATGGCAAGATGCTAGCCTCACAGTGCACAGCCACTCTGCGGTACTATATCACTGAATAACACTTCCGAGGCCATCACCTGCGTTCCTGAGGAGTTCTGGAGCTGATGTCTAAAGCGGGCGCTCCTAACAGCTGGAACAACTTCCGGTACAGTCTTGTGCAGTACGCTGTAGGACACAGTACAAGGGCCTGCCATGCACAGATAACAATATGGTATTATGAGGATGAAGCAGATGTACAATATCTTTCACATAAGATGCAAGTTGTATGAAGCATGTAGCAACTAGCTTGTTTAAATTTAGTGAAATTAAGATACAGTTTTTGACCTTTAAACCTAAGGGGCCCCTTTCTCTTGCACGCTGCCCATGATGCCTGACCAGGCCGTACAGCTGTACTATCAGCTCCTCTGCAGGCACTACAAGACTCTTGATGTACTGCCTTTGGGGTACGAATTGCTGCAGACCATTATGTTGTTCAGAATGACCATTGTGGCACAAAGGGGAGGAGGGACTACCAGATGAGATTGTGGGATGCTCCGGAACCAATGCACGACCCACATGCATGCTGAGAGCACCACTTCCATCATGATGGAAAGCTATTGGTGATGAGTGTTGCAGGTGAGGAGGAGCCTCAATAACAATGAGCCGGGGCAGAACTTCCTGCCACCTCCTGCTACTGCTGCTGCTGACTATACCAGAGCTCTCACTGCTGCTTGCAGGTGAGTTTGATGTCCTGATGTCATGGGGAGTGCTAAATAAGGGTTGCAGTTGCCCTGCATCGTTCATTGTTGGGGTGATGTGTACACTAGGCCCTGACGTAGGATGGGTGTTCTCCTGCGGCAGCCTGTACTTCATAAGAGACTCATGGTCTACTCCGTGATCGTGGTCATGAAGTTTGTAGGAAGAGGATGGACTGATGCTGGATATAACTCCAGCTTGCATCATGTTAGCGGCGGCCCTGGCTTGTTGTTCCACATGTGAGGTGAGAGACGTACAACAAAGGATAAGCTGGGTAGGAGACAGCAGTCTCAGGATTGAAGACAGCTTGCTCCTGTCGTACAACATAATAACTTCCATCATTAGATTATTGAGAACTGGTTTTGAGAGGCATTTGAGTTAGCTCTAATTACCTTACAGTGCATCACGGATCAAGTATCGATCACCTCCATTAATGTTACATGTGTCACCTCATTAACGGCCAGCCTAGCGCCAGGTCAGCATTGTCAAGAATTACCAAGGGCATGCCATGCTGTACATCATCACTTGGCTGATTACTATCATCTGATGATGACAGTTGATGAGAAGAGCTAAAGCGCCTCTGAACCTGCAACTGGTCCTTTATGACAGGTGGAGCCTCAACTCCCATGTTTTCACTCATGGTCATGCTGATATCAGTGGACTCCCATAAAGGATCTGCAGTACCCTCGTGAGTATGCTCGTGAATCTTATTGTTTGTTTTCATGCTGCTGCCTCTGCTGCTTTTACCACGGCTACCACCACCACCGTGGCGGCCCATCAGCATTGAGGGGACTGGGGATGATGATAGTCGGTCATAATGCGACAATGGATCCCTTTCCCAGGACGTAAATGTGGGAGCAGGTAGATGGAGGTGCTGAAGCTGTGTCTGGTATTCAGTCAACAGCTGATGCAACCTGATGTCACACAAGAGGATGGTTCACACCAGGGGCATCACTAGTAAGTCACACAAGAGGATGGTTAACACCATGAGGGGCATCACTAGTAAGTCACACAAGAGGATGGTTAACACCATGAGGGGCATCACTAGTAAGTCACACAAGAGGATGGTTAACACCATGAGGGGCATCACTAGTAAGTCACGAACCATGGCATGAAGTCATCTGGCAGTTGACAGCACGACAATCTGAAGCTACTGCCACTGGTATAGCTCAGATTATACCAGTGGCAGTAGCTCTGTTACTAGAGCTCAGAGCTACTGCCACCTCCATTATGAATACAATCCAAGGGGATCACAACATTACCCCCATCGCTACATTTACTTCATCAGTACTGGACATCATCAACAACATTATTGATAAGGCCAAGTCGATGACAATCAGTTGCATAATTAGTTACATAATCACAAAAATCTTGTACATAGAAATTGTAGTCCAGATGACGTACAAGCCACACAGATCTGCTTTTTACAACTCATCCTTGTGTACCGCACACCTTCCAGGGGTTTCCACCAAGATCTCAGGGCAGTACACACCTTCCAGGGGTTTCCACCAAGATCTCAGGGCAGTACACACCTTCCAGGGGTTGCCACCAAGATTTCAGGGCAGTACACACCTTCCAGGGGTTGCCACCAGATCTCAGGGCAGTACACACCTGCCAGGGGTTGCCACCAAGATCTCACCTTCCAGGGGTTGCCACCAAGATGTCAGGGCAGCGCCTCCTTAGAGCCATGACATCATCCAGGATGTCTCCACCACCATGAACAAGCTGCGGCAGTGACGATCATGTATCACATTATACGACATGTATGATCAGCAAGCCATTGGACCCTAAACCCTTCCTTTACATATTACCAACCAACACAATAATTTTGTTAAGCAGGTTATTACTCGTCTCACCTGTACTTTTATGCCTGGGTCATACTGTTCACACATTTCAAAAGCCAGCTCATGGATCACTGCTGCCTGTTCTGTAGAGGGCGCCAAAACCACCGCCAAAACCCTGGAGGGGCCAACGAGATTACTGGTTCTTGTGTGATTACTCTCAGTGCCTTGAATGGGCAATGATGTTGTTGTTGATGCTGGGTGATGCAGGGCTGTAACAGAGGGCGGGGCGGAACCTGTGCAAGAGGAAAGAGTAGAGAGGAAGACTAGGGTTTTTATTAGAGGAACCGTAGGTCACAATAAGAGAGCCTCACTTATCGCCAGTAGACAGGAAGACTAGGGTTTTTATTAGAGGAACCGTAGGTCACAATAAGAGAGCCTCTCCATTACCGCCAGTTGCTGATAATTCCTCACCTCTCGGCCTTTTAGACGGTCTTGCTGCTGGAGGGATTGTGTTGTACCGCAGTCTTTGAGACTCTTGATGGACCTGTTTATTGAAAGTAAAGACATCATCAGGGACACAATAAGTGTTGATACAGCCCTAGTTCCTACTGTTAGTGTGGATACAGCCCTTCCTACTGTTAGTGTGGATACAGCCCTTCCTACTGTTAGTGTTGATACAGCCTTTCCTACTGTTAGTGTTACCTTGTTCTTATTGTAAAAAGAAGGTACAGAATAGGTATACAAGAAGGTTCCATTGATCTGGGATGGTACAGCTTTGCAGCTGGCTGCCATAATTAAGCACAGCTCATCCAGAACATCAATAGATGCTTTGCAGCTGGCTGCCATCATTAGGCACAGCTCATCCAGAACATCAATAGAATTTAACTGAAGTTGAATAAGCTGCGACTCTCTGTCAAACAATAGACAAATCACCCACCTTTTCAAGTGTGGGGATGAGGTATGAAAGCATCCTGGCCTTGCAGGAGTCCCCCCTAAGGACCACCACTTTACTGAGCGGGTGAGTTGACGGTGACTGATATCGTCCTTCAGCTGGGACTTTAGTGGCAGCAGCAGCAGGAGCTCTAGTGGCAGAAGAAGCTGGGGCTTTAGTGGCAGCCACAGAAGCAAGAGCTCTAGTGGCAGCAGCAGTTGGGGCTTTAGTGGCAGCAGCAGCTGGGGCTTTACTATCTGAACTTTTTCTTCTGCCATGCTTCTGGGAGGCACCAGCACTGCTACCTGATTCGTCATCAACCTTTGGCTGTTGCATTGTGGAGGTCTGCCAAGGTGACAATGACGATGACTGGCCATCATAATCATACCGAGATGTACTGCAACTCCATTTGAGGGATGCAGTAGAGGCAGCAGCAGCAGTAGCAGGCATGACACCTGTATCAACAGGCACACAGTAGAGTAAGTAGAGGCAGCAGCAGCAGCAGGCCTGACACCTGCATCAACAGGCACTACAACCGATTGTTGTGCTGTAGAGCATCAGCTTTTTAGAGTGCAGTTGATGACAGAGGTCTAGCATCAGAATTAAATGGGTTCCATCATTATAAGTCAGCATCCAACTCATCCAACTGCTGATAGTAACTACAGAAGCTCTGAAAATCTAATGATTACATTTGAGCCGAGTAGCTATTGCAAAACAAATCCTTTCAACAATGTCTCAGTATGAATCTGTCTCAGACCTCCTTTATTAGCACTACATATATTTTATCAGACCTCCGCCTTTAGCACTACATATATTTTATCAGACCTCCTTTATTAGCACTACATATATTTTATCAGACCTCCTTTATTAGCACTACATATCTTTTATCAGAGCTGCTTTATTAGCACTACATATCTTTTATCAGAGCTGCTTTATTAGCACTACATATCTTTTATCAGAGCTGCTTTCTAGTATTTTTGGACCTGCATTGATTGATGGGCTTGCCTCTAGTAGTTTTGTACCTGCATTGATTGTTGGGCTTGCCTCTAGTAGTTTTGTACCTGCATTGATTGATGGGCTTGCCATATTTGATGCTGTTGTGGAATTCAGAGCCTGTAGTATGAGTTGCAGAAGTTGTAAGAGAGGAGAGGCTGAGATCCAGGAGTATGCATCTCCATTTCCTTTGTCAGCAAACAGAGTTGAGTTAGACCTCAGCGGGCTGTGCTGTTGAGTACCTTGCAGGTGTGACTTCTCGCATTCCACTTGCAAAATATCGAGAAGATACCTGCAGGCGTAGAATGCATTAAAGAGAATAATCTAGTATTGTAACTGTATGATTTAGTTTTAACCAGGAAGTTTATGGCCCCCTATGAATCTGTTAGCCTCATGATGAACTAGGCAGAAAACCCTGTTACAAAATCTATTTATGAGTAATAATGCTCAGGTGAATTTTCTCCGACTGAGAAGTACATGTACATACCTTTGGGCATGTGAGGAGATAGGGAGGTTGAAAACATGACTCAACACATCAGCAGACTGTAAAGCATTATCAGCTGCCACTGATGATGTAGCGTTGCTGTGCTCCACCTGTTGTCCAAAGGGTACCATATCCAAGACATCTGCTTGAGAAAGACGGTCAGTTTTGCTGGGCCTTGAATGCTGTGCAGCTTTACAGGTGGCGTTTGAGAGATGAACAAAGTCGTTCTGCTCTTGATTCAAAGTTGAGGTAATGTGTTGTTGGGAGTTCCTGGCTGCAGATAAGCACGTGAGTGAATTCCTGTGTAAATAGTGGTATCCTTGACGAATCAATGATGCTTGTGTGGAGCCATTGACGGAGTTTGAGTGACGATTTGGCCCAGCGCTTTTTAACGGGGAAGAAACGATGAACATTAATTACTAAGTGTTAGAAAAATTCTGTGAAATGAGGATAGAACAGCGAAAGCTTTACATCTTTTATTGACAGAAAGAGGTAGACTTCATGAAGCTTGTTGAAAGTCCAGCAATGTTTGGTCATTAAAGAGAGGGAGCGCAAATGGATAGCATCAGGGAGCTAGAACTAATGCAAATGTGGCAGGCATGTGGAATTTCACACTCTTGATTTATACCGGCGGCAGATTTCAGCCACAGCATGCGATTGTTAAGACTTGGAAGTATCTATATGTAACTGGTATCATATATAAAGCTTTTTACATCCCTGCTTTTCTATCACAATTTTAAACTCGGCTCGAGTCTCCAAAGACAGTGCATCGGACTGTTCTCTCATCATATTGCCCATACAGAATAAATTGTGCCTACAAAAGGACGCCTTCAATTCTTTTTGTATCCCAGTTTTGAGTAAACTGATCAGGGCACATCTTGAATCTTGATGCAGCACAACCATCACCAGCATGCCACGTCTGTACCTGTATGCTATAGTTATCATTGCAGCAGTATCCCGTGCAGCAGTATGATCAGAGTGCGGTCTCCACATTCAGATTCCTCAGAAAGGCTCCTCTCCTTTACCCTGCATCCTCGCATTGTCAATTTGGGTCGCTTTACTAGAAATGCTCATGGATCCTCCTTGCCATGTGCACCACCCTCTACCATTGCCAGCACTCAGTCAAATTTAATGCACCCATGTGATGGACCTAGCATAGATCATGCTGATGATGGAGCCGTTTCTGATGCTACTCCTAAACCCCAGAAAGTCCTGAAGCCAAATCCTGAGAGTATGGTTTATATCTCCAGATCAGACAATTCAGTACCCTCAGCTAAGTTGCGAGCTCTTGGTGTTGTCTCAGATCAAGGTCGCTCAGAGGAGCAGGTCCCAGCCATACATGATTCAGAGGAGCAGGTCCCAGCCATACATGATTCAGAGGTGCAGGTCCCAGCCATACATGATTCAGAGGAGCAGGTCCCAGCCATACATGATTCAGAGGTGCAGGTCCCAGCCATACATGATTCAGAGGAGCAGGTCCCAGCCATACATGATTCAGAGGAGCAGGTCCCAGCCATACATGATTCAGAGGAGCAGGTCCCAGCCATACATGACTCAGAGGTGCAGGTCCCAGCCATACATGACTCCATGGACATGTATATCAGCTCTTCAGCTGCTTACAGCACCTCATACCAGAGCCTCTCAGCCTCAGGACTCCGCCACCAGGAAACACAACCTACTTCTTATCTTCAGACCAATACACTTAAGGACAGTGATGACTCTCATAATCCACCTGAAAGGCTACATATCAAGGAAGGGCAACACAGCCTTCATACCCCATCCAGTGCTTCACGGGCCTCGAGTGGTTATGTGGATGTTAGGGACAAAGGGTGGCGAGAGGGATGGCTTCTGGTTACGGAGCTGGATGAGGCTGGGAAGAGGGGCGACCTGAGGACTTGGAAACTGGTCTTAGATCTCTATCAGTCTGCCATGACGGCAAGGGAGTGTGTGGTGAGTGCAGGGAGTGTGTCATGACGGCAAGGGAGTGTGTGGTGAGTGCAGGGAGTGTGTCATGACGGCAAGGGAGTGTGTGGTGAGTGCAGGGAGAGTGTCATGACGGCAAGGGAGTGTGTGGTGAGTGCAGGGAGTGTGTCATGACGGCAAGGGAGTGTGTGGCGAGTGCAGGGAGTGTGCCAGCCTATCTTATAATAAAAATGTTCCCCAGCTCATCATGATTAGTGCTCTGATTTGTGTGAATGCTTATTCAGGTGTTGGTAAATTCCAAGCTAACTGTGCCGCTGTCCCTTTGTTTGAAAGATAGATAGTCATTGGCTATTGTATTATTTTGTGCCTTATTCTGAACTGATTCACTCACCTGGCCTTTTGCTGCTATTTCCTTTAGGTGGCATACAGGGCGCTTTTGTTTCTGTCTCAGTCCTCACATAATAGAGCACTCCTGCGCTCACCCACTTACAAAGGCACTTGTTGGGGGCTGTCTCGTGATCTCTTGAAGGAGCTGCTGCGACTGGGAAAGAGAGGAGCAGGCCAAGGCGTGGCGGGTGAGGGGTTTAGGGTTTAGAATAACACAGGATGCCATCATGGCCATGGTCTCATAAGTAGGTTCTTCCTGTCTGTGTAGAGAGGCTGCTTTAGGTTAAGGGTTTAGAATAACACAGGATGCCATCGTGGCCATGGCCTCATTAGTAGGTTCTTCCTGTCTGTGTAGAGAGGCTGCTTTAGGTTAAGGGTTTAGAATAACACAGGATGCCATCATGGCAATGGTCTCATTAGTAGGATCTTCCTGTCTGTGTAGAGAGGCTGCTTCCTGCAGAGGAAGGTGAGGGGAAGGCGTATGGCCGATGTTATTGTTGAGTATGTAGTTGAAGGCAGTGTTGTCATTGGCATAGCAGTTAGTCATCACTGCTTTTGATAGTACACAGTTCTTTAGAAAGGACTAGTCACTTCTGCTGTTGATAGTACACAGTTCTTTAGAAAGGACTAGTCACTTCTGCTGTTGATAGTACACAGTTCTTTAGAAAGGACTAGTCACTTCTGCTGTTGATAGTACACAGTTCTTTAGAAAGGACTAGTCACTTCTGCTGTTGATAGTACACAGTTCTTTAGAAAGGACTAGTCACTTCTGCTGTTGATTCTGATGCTCTTGTGATGACAATTCAGGAGGCGGGAAAACAGACCATGAGCCTGAAGCTGTGTTGGATGCTGCCTTAGCTGGTGCTCAGTATATGAACATGATTGATGTGTGTCAATGTCTTCAGGGCTTGGCTGGAGCTCATACCAGGTACTTGAATCTTGCCCCTGTCATGCCTCTTATTTTGAGGATGCTCATGATAACGATGCGTTTCATGTTCCTCGGAAACAATCACCTTTCTATGTGATGTTTCATGTTCCTCAGAAACAATCACCTTTCTATGCGGTGTTTCATGTTCATCAGAAACAATCACCTTTCCATATCGTGTTTCATGTTCCTCAGAAACAATCACCTTTCCATATCGTGTTTCATGTTCCTTAGGGACAATCACCTTTCTATGCAGTGTTCACTGTTCATGTTGCTAAGTGAGTGATCTCATCCTTCTTACTATGAAATGTGAACTACATGTTACATGATACGAATGTTCACTTACCTAACTTACCTACCTACCTAACCTAACTTACCTCAGGAACCCTCTGCTGACCTGGGTCCTAGCCAGTCGTGCTCTGCAGCTGAGCTTTGAAGCAACATCTGATGCAAGCCATGATCCTTCATCATCATCCTCTCACCACACTCCTCTGACCAGAAACCCTGAACCTGCAATCAATAATCCTGCTGATAGTAGTAAGAGCAGGAGCTCCTCCTCCTCCTCCTTTACTACTTCAGCAACCACTCTCATCTACCGTGTCCTCTACCCTCTCGCTAAGTTGGGGCAGCCTCTGGATGCTGCCTGGCTTAGGAAGCTGGAGCAGAAGATCATCTCTGACATGGACTCGGTGGATCTGCCCAATTTCAGGTACCAGGCGGGGTAATCATGATTGAGAGCAGCATGGTACGCAAACCACATGACACCTGCAACCAAGTGTGTACTTTACCATGACTCCACATTCTGTTCTGTCCGCAGTGTCCCCTCTGTAAAAAAAATTCCAACAAGGAAATGTCGTTTAATCATCATCACCTGAAAATAGCTGTTATGTCCGAGCATGTGCAGGATTAACTATCAGGTCTTCCGGGTCGTAGCATCTGCTCTCCACAGACATCTGTTGTGATTATGGTGTACTGTTGTGTGTGCATCAGGTTCTTGTTAGAGTCGTATGTGGTGATGAAGGTCCTCCCTGGAGTTCCTTTGATGGAAGCTGCCTACCAGCGGATGGCTCAACTCATAGCTGCCAGGGCCTCGTGTCTAACATCATCATCAAGTTTATCATCACCTGATCAAGAAGGCCACGGGCAGGTCATATCATCAGGGTACAGAAGTGGTGAAGCCAGTTGGGGAGAAGCTGCGACTGGGAGAACTACTAGGGACGGACACCAGGTCATGCAGTCAGAGGGCAGCTTTACAGCATGTGTGGCTTCTCTCATCTGGTTGATATCGGAGCTTGGCGAGGTGCACAGGGAGAGTGTCAAGGCCCTGCAGAAGAGGAAAGAAGCAGCTCAACAGATGAGGACATCTGCTGCTTCTGCTTCTGCCTCTTCGTCTGCAACTGGCACGCTGGATGCCTCCGGGGGCATTTCTCTTTTGGTTCCGGAGCAGGCAGATGGTGACTGGTCGCCACCAGACATGCATTGGTTAGACACTGCTCTGGACGCCCTGTCTCCTAGGCTGCACCTGTTGGATGATTTGCCGGCTAGAGTGAGACCCCCTCTACTGATTCTGGGTCACCGAGGTGGACCCCTGTACTTGAGGAAGCAAGCAAAGGCTATAAAGCCGTGTCGGAAACTGCAAGCAAAGCAACAGCAGCAGGTGGGGGACAGCTTTGTTACCAGCAGTAAAACCGACGGCACATCAAGCTGGGAATCTGTTGACTCTGTCAACTCCAGAGTTTGTGAAAGCAGTGGCTTGGATGATTTTGTTGATGTTGGTAAGAAGGTAGCCAGCTCTAGCCCTCATCTTGAAAGTGGCGACCAGGGCTATGATGATGTGGTGTCGGCATCTGTGAGCAGTTTCTTGTGTCGCTACTATGCAGCCATGCAAGGCTACTTAGATACTATGAGCCCCCAGGTGGCATGCAATGCCATGTCCACCATGCGGAGTTCATCAGCTCCTCCTACTACTACTACTATATTGGGCAGTGGATGCAATTGTCCAGAACTTACCACTGATGCTGGTAGAGGTGGACATCAACACGACCTGCTTGATGATGATGTGCCTGCCAGAAACGCCATGCGCCGCCTGCATGGGGTGACAAGGAAGTCCATGCAGCCCATGCAGCTAAGGCTCGCCATGCTGAGAGACCTGTGCCGTGGCTTAGAGGTACTGCCAGTCATGTACAGCATCCAGCTTCCTAGTAGCTGTCGGATCAGTGAGGAGCTACTGGGAAACTGGCTGAATGCTTGTTTGAACCTTCTCTCCTCTCTGAGCGCACCCTCTGCAGCAAATGGACATCCATCATCTTCTGACCTCCGCTATCCAGGACAGGGTCAGATGAATGTACAAGATGATGCATCATCCGGTAGATTGCTATTGGGAGGCAAGGACTGTGTTCATACTACTGGAAGAGGAATTGATATCTCTTGGAGCTATTATGGCACCACAAAAGAGACCTCAACCTGTTACACTACCGCTACAGCGGCAGCGAGTCAAAGTAGCAGTAGCAAGCAGGAGCACCTAGTGGGAGTAATTGAGAGCAGTAGTCATGTTCGCCAGCATGCACGGCAGCAGCAGCTGCGTCAGTGCTCATCCTCATCCTCCTCATCTGCTCATGCCTTGCCACATAAAGGTATGAACAGTATGAACACCAGCAGCCAATCAGTTCCCACTTGTGTACTGGATGTACTCGTCTCAACAGGCCGTACGTTTGGGCCTGTCTTAGCAACCTCTACTGCTTATAATGGACATCATAGATCAAAGCAATTTGGTACCAAGAGGTTTCGGAGTGAGTACCCCACGTCATCCCGACAGTACCTTGCTGAGGATACTCCTGCTCCCAGTACCGCTGTACTATATCCATGGCTGGATGAGTTCTGCGAGGCCACTATCCCAGCTTTAAGGAAGGTAGATGAGCTGGAGAAGCTGGTGGATTTGGCAAAAGCCTTGAACTCCCTGAAGGTGAGGGGGCACACAATATGTAGTAGCTTAAGGTGAGGGAGCACACAAAAGGTAGTAGCTATATCATCAACCTCAAGATTTGGTTGCCGCCTGCAGTCAGTAAAGTTGCAAAGTTGAATATGAATATGATGATGATGATGATGATGATGATGATGGTCCGGCTCTTCATTGCATTGCCTGTAGTTGTGTAGTATCATGATGGTTTGCATATTGAGAAGCTGCTGGTATTGTTCCTAGTTGACTAAGTAGTGGCAACTTCACTGTACCGCCTACTGTACCTTGTGCACTGATTTGCTTACTTGTTTGCTTTGTCATCATCATCCCTGCTTGCCTCTCTCATCAGCACGCCCCAAGTCTTGCATGGTGTGAGGCCTTCTGCTCTGCTCTGGATTATTTGGCTACTGATGACTCATCATCCTCATCATCTACCCTCTCAAGAGATTCACGCCGCACTAAAGAGGCAGAAGCAATGAGGTCTAGTCATTGGGATCATGATAAGGATGTTGTAGATGTTGATGCTTCTTCTAAGGGCTATAACAGCCATCTTCAGGCTCATGCGACTGTAAGAAGCAGCAGCAGGAGCAAGCGTGATGGAGCTGATCGTATTGCTGTTACTAGGCGGTACAGCAGTCATTGGGTGGCCCTGACACGACATTCTGCAGAACAGCTTATGCTATTTCTTGACTCCATGTCATCCCTTGAAGATGAGAGAGTAGGTCATTATGGATCCAACTACAGCATGAGTATCAAGACAGCTAAAGCCCTGGTCCAGGTAGGCGGCCAAGACATGTTCCAGTTGTTTAGACTACTAGTACTACAAAGCATGGTCAGTCCTTCAGCTTACTAGGTAATTTGTATGGTCCTCAAGACAACTACTACGCTAGTAGGCTGATCTCACAGTGTCGGGGCTACTATTTCAATGTGACTGTTAAGCAGCCTGTGTAAAGAATTGTTCAATACTGTAATAATCCTTAAGAGTTATTTAAAGCATGATGGAACCTGATACTAACCTAACCTAAGCATGATACTAGTAGCGGCAGCTGGTCGTGTAGAGACTCATCACCTGCTCCATTGTTGATGAGCTTGTCGTAGGGTTAGATGACTGATGAATTCGTGTTCTGTTGATGAGCTTGTCGCAGGGTTAGATGACTGATGAATTCTTGTTATGTTGATGAGCTTGTAGTGTTAGATGACTGACTTCTTGTTCTGTTGATGAGATGTCCAGCATTCTTTATTTCAGGCTAAACTGGGCGATTTGAGGTCTTCACCATCATCCCAAATCTCAACTATCGTAGACAAGCTTATTCAACTTGCAAAACAATTTTGGTTGAAGCTGGATCCTGGGGCGAGGATGGAGACAGTCCCAAACAGACCCTGTAGAAGTTTTCGCACCTCTGCATCTGAGAGAAGGCACCTACCATACAACGAGATGGATGCATCATATGAGCAGGGAATCCAGGCAGAAGCTGAGTGGGTAAGAGGGTGTGAAGAAAACTTAAATAACATGCTGCTGCTATGCCGTGCAGAACTTCACTGAACAGCAAGCCTTTGTGACGTTATTATTCTGTACTTTCATTGCTGCTACAGCTTCCCTCTACCGGCATGCACCCTGTCATTGTAATGGTCTTCTTGCATACCACACTAGGTTCTTTCTGGCTTGAGCCCTGTCATTGTAATGGTCTCCCTGAATACCATACTACTACTAGGTTCTTTCTGGCTTGAGTACGGACATGATATCATTGCTTACCTCCTCTGAGACCATCAGCCTGATGGGTTCAATATCAGCCATCTTCTATGGATTGAGCAGTACACTGATTCTGACGGACGACCACCTTGATGGCCATAAGGGATTGCAACAGAACCGCGGTCATATTTATGATGACATGACTGCTGATGTTAGGTCAAGCAGCAGTTATTCGTCAAGAGCACTAGAGGTTGATTCTCCACTGAGAATTCTAAAGCTGGACTTAATGCAACACTCAGCTTCGCTGATGCACACATTCACATACCCCCAGCTTGTAAATTGCCTCGTGTATGCCTCAAGGTTTGGGGTGGGCCTGCCTTCATCATGGCTTCAAGGTGTCCAGGAGAGGCTTCAGACCCTTGTTGTTGATATGAAAAGTGTATCCGCTGATAATAGTAATCATGATGTGAAACCTCATCATTCAGCAGCAGCAGGCTCTGCAACAGAAAATACAATGAGTCCGTCCAAGAGGGATGCCTCTATCTCATCTCCGCTGACAGTGTCTGAGTCACTGGCTGCTGGCAATAAGGGTTCATGTGCCGATGAGCATGATGGTGCTGATGGTGCTGATCAAGTGTCAGTGTCTGAACTAACTAGGTTCCTTCAGGTAGAGTAGCTGAGTGTCTGAACTAACAAGGTAGAGTAGCTGAGTGTCTGAACTGACAAGGTAGAGTAGCTGAGTGTCTGAACTAACAAGGTTCCTTCAGGTAGAGTAGCTGAGTGTCTGAACTAACAAGGTAGAGTAGCTGAGTGTCTGAACTAACAAGGTTCCTTCAGGTAGAGTAGCTGAGTGTCTGAACTGACAAGGTAGAGTAGCTGAGTGTCTGAACTAACAAGGTAGAGTAGCTGAGTGTCTGAACTAACAAGGTTCCTTCAGGTAGAGTAGCTGAGTGTCTGAACTGACAAGGTAGAGTAGCTGAGTGTCTGAACTAACAAGGTTCCTTCAGGTAGAGTAGCTGAGTGTCTGAACTAACAAGGTAGAGTAGCTGAGTGTCTGAACTGACAAGGTTCCTTCAGGTAGAGTACCTGCTAAAGAGTAGGTCTGCAAGATTAAGGACATCCCTCTGGTCTGAATTTCCTTGCTATGTCATCACCAATTGTGTTTATCCTGTTGATTGTTGTTCTTCCTGACTACTTGATCCTCTTACTTCCACCAAATGTGTTGTTCTTCCTGCCTACAATTGATCCTCCTACTTCCACCAAATGTGTTGTTCTTCCTGCCTACAATTGATCCTCTTACTTCCACCAAATGTGTTGTTTTTCCTGCCTATAATTGATCCTCTTACTTCCACTAAATGTGTTGTTCTTCCTGCCTACAATTGATCCTCTTACTTCCACCAAATGTGTTGTTCTTCCTGCCTACAATTGATCCTCTTACTTCCACTAAATATGTTGTTCTTCCTGCCTACAATTGATCCTCTTACTTCCACCAAATGTGTTGTTCTTCCTGCCTACAATTGATCCTCTTACTTCCACCAAATGTGTTGTTCTTCCTGCCTACAATTGATCCTCTTACTTCCACCAAATGTGTTGTTCTTCCTGCCTACAATTGATCCTCTTACTTCCACCAAATGTGTTGTTCTTCCTGCCTACAATTGATCCTCTTACTTCCACCAAATGTGTTGTTCTTCCTGCCTACAATTGATCCTCCTACTTTCAGGCTTGCAGGAGAGTGGGCTGGCGACCGGACATGTCTTTGATTGACAGGTTGCTTCAGAGGGTGGAAGGGAGGCTCCATATATTGAACAAACAGTCGCTGGTTGGGTTGATCAATGCTCTTGGACATGCGAGGTGATGATCACAACTCAGAGTACTCTGTGACATCATGTCATGTATTAAGCACTGTTGGTATGGGATATCATGTCATGTATTAAGCACTGTTGGTATGGGATATCATGTCATGTTTTAAGCACTGTTGGTATGGGATATCATGTCATGTTTTAAGCACTGTTGGTATGGGATATCATGTCATGTATTAAGCACTGTTGGTATGGGATATCATGTCATGTTTTAAGCACTGTTGGTATGGGATATCATGTCATGTATTAAGCACTGTTGGTATGGGATATCATGTCATGTTTTAAGCACTGTTGGTATGGGATATCATGTCATGTTTTAAGCACTGTTGGTATGGGATATGCATGTCATGTATTAAGCACTGTTGGTATGGGATATCATGTCATGTATTAAGCACTGTTGGTATGGGATATCATGTCATGTATTAAGCACTGTTGGTATGGGATATCATGTCATGTATTTAAGCACTGTTGGTATGGGATATCATGTCATGTATTAAGCACTGTTGGTATGGGATATCATGTCATGTTTTAAGCACTGTTGGTATGGGATATCATGTCATGTATTAAGCACTGTTGCTCTGATTACAATTGTTGATCATATTCCTGAATCCACAACTCATCAAATTAATCATGCGGCTGTGAAGGTACCAGCCAGCAATATCATGGATGGACACATTCTTTGGAGCTTCCATAGCAATCCTCTCTCCTGCTGGTGCAGCTTTCTATAATGTTAAAACTAGGACTAGTAGTGGATTCAACTCTCCCCTCTCACTACAGGTAAGTCATTTCATGAAGAGGGCTTCGAACGAAAGTGGTTCCATGCCTCATTGTTTGAACTCAGGAGGATTTAGCACTTTGTCTAATATGCTGCTTTTTGAGCTAGGTACACAATCTCAGAAGTACAGCTGCACTATCTCCTAACAAGACTGAGAAATGGGAGTGAAATTGTGTCGCTAGTTAAGCACTCTAATAGGTAGCTCTAATAGGTAGCTCTAATAGGTAGCTTCTCTGGAATGTATTTTGCAAAGCAGCAGCATGTGTCGTGATGGTGCAGATTATTTGATACTACTCAACATCAATCATTCTGATGTTTGATAGGAACTGTCCCGCCTTGGCAATGCAGTAAACGTACTGGAGGTTTCTCCAAGTCCCCAGTGGAGCCTGGCATACCTAAAGGCCGCTGCTTTGGCAGTACAGACTCTCCTGGACAATAAAAGTGAAGTCTGCTATGGGATTCCCAGCAAGCAACTCCATGATGGAGGTGAGATTCAGAATGGAGGCTGGGCACTCGTTACATTTCTGAACGCCATTTTGGCGTTACATGTATGTCAGCCATGATGTCACTTATTGGAGGTCGTTGGAGTGCCTGTATCCACAGACTAGTCATGATCTGACTGAACATTATACGAAATGTTACGATCGACTCTCATGTGCACATCAATAAAATAAAAAAACTTGACATTCTCTTCTGCTGACTTCATCTTTACCTATATTACCTAGCTGATGTGACATCCTGTTATTAGTCCGATGATTGAATTAAGCAGGAAGCTACCTACCTGTTTCACGCAGCCTCTCCCGTACTCAAACCTCATGAGGTGGCAGACCTGTTCTCAAGCGCTGGTGCTGCTGCCAAACCTGCTTGGCACATCAAGGCTCTAGTAAAAGGGAGCAGGAAGTTCGTCATCAGCTCAGGAACAATCCTCTCTTCTTCCACTACTTCCACGACAGCAACCACATCTGTTTTTCCATCTCACCCAGGTTCTCAAGCTTATGGTGAAGGCTCATCCAATTCATCACTCACTACTAGTCCTGATGCACCTAGAAACCCTAAACCCTCAGAGTCTGCTTCTAGATCCCTCAGTTCACCTACGTCACAAAGCGCTATCTTGCCTAGTGCACGGCAGGCTTTGTTAGTGCATTCGGGATCTGCGTCGATAGCCCTGCTGGCACAGATTGAGGACCTTCAAGGAGATGATCATGAAGATGAAATTCTTGGTTCAATGTCAGCAGCAGTAAATGTAGTACTAGATGAGGGTATGGTGTGGAATAAGGGTTTGGGGTGGAATGAGGGTTCTGTTGCAGAGGAGGTAGTGGAAGCTGCCAACGCATTTGCATCTGCTGCCACCTCAGCACTGCTGACACCTGCAGCTGTGAGGAAGATGCATGCCATGGATGTCTGCCGCGTCCTTGAAGCGTACTGGCGGCTGGGAGTGCCTGCGAGTTCACCCCTGTTTCAGGAGATTCAGAGTAGAGGCAGAGAGTTCCTCAAGTCTTGTGATGCCCATCATGCCACCCTGATCCTCCAAGTAAGCAACACTTAACTAATAGCATAATGAAGCTCACTTAGTCATAGAAGTGACTGCCTCAAGTACATGGCTTGCCTCACCTTGTTGCTGCTCATGCTTGTCTCTCAAGACTTTCAGTCAGTAATGGTGTATCCTGGTTATCATACCTCTTGACTTCCAGCCTTCTAATACACTATCTCCTGCTCTTGACAGGCTATGGCATATGCCGGTCACCAGCCTTCAGGATACTGGTTGGACTGCTACCTAGATTGGAGTGCCCCACTATTGTCACGCTCCTTCACACCACTGTGTTTAGTGAAGACGATGAGGTGAGAGGGTTTAGCCTCTGTGGAGTTAGTGCAGGCCTTACATGTGAAAGGGCATGACTTCTGAACCCTGTACTGACCAGGGGGGGAGAGTTATGTTTGGAGTGTTTTTTAATGCTGACTTTCTTAAAGTGAAACTGAAGTATCATTAAGAACAAACTCTGCAGAATTGAATAGACTGTTCACTAGGCACTTCATACAGCGGGAGTAGAATGAGATGCATTAAGTAGTGCATCTCCCTGGCAATACATTATGTGTTGCTGATGAAATATTGTTGGTTTGTTATCATAGGATTGAATCTAGTCGCGCTTCAATTCGGCTGCTGACTGTTCTGATATTACTTCTGGGATTCCTTTATGACTACTTAACATCAATACTAACCAGGTATTCTTTCCTTTTTGACTACCTATAATCAGGTCGTTTGCCGTGCTGAATATAAAGCCTGATCGTGAGTGGGTTTCTTTGTGGATGGAAGCCATGATGACTACTAGCCTGCCTGAGTGCAACCTCAGGCTTTGCTCTCAGGCGAGTTGTATGTTACACACAGTAGTGCATTGTGCATACATGGTCAACATCTCTTGAAGGCAGCTACTGAATTGAATCCACAGTTTGAATGTAGTGACATGTTCCCAACTTGTGTAGAATACATTTGCACCCACCTAGATCACAACCCAGCTGTTGTTTTTATCTGCCTTACATTAAACCCTCAACTTTCAACAATCAATGCCTTAACCTTAACCCTAAACCTTCAACCAACACTGCCTGTCTAACGACAGGCTGCATGGGCTGTAGCTTCTCTGGGATTTCAACCTCCTCTACAATGGATGCGTGCTCTGCTGGACAGGACTCGGAGCCTGGCCCATGATGAGACACCTGGCATCATAAAGCCTCAACAGGCAGTACACCTGCTGTGGGCCATGTGTCGTACTGCCTTCACGCCTCCACGGGACTATGTGGAGCTGTTGTTGAACGAGGTTCGTCACTAACCTGGATCATCAAGCTGGCACCGGCCGGACCAGCTCTTACATAGTCACACATTGTACAGTATATTTTTTTGTCAGTGTTTGCTTGCCTTGACCTCGGCTGTTGAACAATGAAGGTATGTGCTTACTTATCAAAACTACTGTTTTAATCCATTAGATCTTGATATCAAAATGGTTAAACTTATACTGCCTGAACCATGCTGACAGGCAAAACCAGCATCGTTCCTATCAGGCATGCCTCCTCGTTTGCTGGCCCTGCTGGCATGCACGTTGTGTGGACTTTCATACCGGCCCCAAGATACTTGGATGGTGGCTCTAATGGAAGCAATCAGGTATCATGATTTCAACAGATGAAAAGGATTTCAAGCATCAGCAGGTCTAGAAGATTCAGAAGGCACACTCTAACTAAAGGACCCAGCAAATATTTAGAACAAATTGCTTACTTTGTAATGTCTCTTATTCATGTTGAGTAAGATTGTCCATACGCCAGTCTACTTAACAGATGCTCTAGCAAGCATTCTGCATTTTCATTCCATGATGAGATTTGTGTCTCTCTTTTGCCTCTCAAGAAATGTTCCCTCTGGACCGTAACTTTGTCTAGTCCGCTACATCAAAGTTCATAGTGATGGACGATTGTTAAACATGTACATCAAAGTTCATATTGATGGACGATTGTTACACATGTACATCAAAGTTCATAGTGATGGACGATTGTTACACATGTACATCAAAGTTCATAGTGATGGACGATTGTTACACATGTACATCAAAGTTCATAGTGATAATGGACGATTGTTACACATGTACGCAGATTGAACAGGTCTCAATTGGATGCTCAAGGACTGGCCTTAGCTGTACGGTCTGTAGTCACACTTGTGGTGAGTGATAAATACTAGTACCACCAGACGTAGTCACACTTGTGGTGAGTGATAAATACTAGTACCACCAGACGTAGTCACACTTGTGGTGAGTGATAAATACTAGTGCCACCAGACGTAGTCACACTTGTGGTGAGTGATAAATACTAGTACCACCAGACGTAGTCACACTTGTGGTGAGTGATAAATACTACTACCACCAGGCTAGTTCTGTGTGACATCATACTGCTGTTAGCCAACATCATCTGCTGCATATTGCTTTAGCTCGAGATAGTGATGCCTTCTGTTATTGATCTCTGCATGAAACTGATCACCTTCTCTAAAAGTGAGCACTCTGATTATCTATCAAAATCTTCCATCTTCTGATTACACTTCTGAGCACATATTTTTGCCACTGCTGTTTTAGTTGCCGCTACTTCTAAGGCAACACAAGATACCTGTTACATTCTTCTCAATCATCGTTGTGCAGATGCAGCCCCCTGCTTTCTGGCTAGCTGACATGCTGGCGGCATGTGCCTTCTCAGCCTCCATATTCAAGGAGACAGAGGCCTCCATGTTGATCCAGGCGCTATCTGAGTGCTTGGATGTGTTGCCAGGCATCACAACAAACTCAAAACCAGGCGTCACTCACCTGGATGTGTTGCTAGAGGGAGTGAGGGGCAGGTAAGAGATCTAGTCACTCACCTGGATGTGTTACTAGAGGGAGTGAGGGGCAGCAGGTAAGAGATTCATGAGGATGTGCTTTTGCGTTGAGCTTAGTATTACGATATTAAGACAGCAGTGCAAGAATATGTGTTTGGGACCATCAGTTAACAGTATTAGAGCTCTAGTACTAGTTACGACTGTCTATTTGGATGAGTAGAAGAGCCATAGTCGTAGTCATCCACATCTTCAACTTCATCCTCATCCACATATTAATCTACATGTTCATCCTCATCTTCACCCTCATCATCATATTATGTGCAATCACCTGCGGCAGGCATCCTGACTGTCTTGAGCTCTTGACACGATGCCAACAAGTGAGGGACATGGCCTCACTGACAACTGCAACCCGTCAGGTCTCTACAACTGCTACATCCTCCTCAAGACATAAGGCAACCCGTACTACTTCAGCTATGATCATCACTCCGGGTCGACAGGGAAACAGCTGTGGTGGTCATCATGATACAGTTGCTTCATCAGCAGCAATAACGTCTTATCCTCCTTCTGCGTGTCATCATGATACAGTTGCTTCATCAGCAGCAATAACGTCTTATCCTCCTTCTGCGGGAAGGCCCCAGCAAAGCAACAGAAGTTCATCAACGCCACTGCTGTATGCCACTGATTCTAACACAGTAGATTGTGTGCACATGGCTTCACCTGCTGCTTATTGTAAGCTGGCGGCTGCTGCTGGGGATGATGATAGAAGAGATATTTGTACTCACAACAACAAGTCTCGACATAATGACAGGGTCCCTTATTACAGCTACAGTGCCTCATCTGGTGATGATGAAAACGAGGAGGATGATGACTTGGATGCGTTTTGGCGCCACCACATTGTTAGGCCATCTGCTGTATCTGGCAATCACCAACAGAAACAGAGCATCTCAAACATCATGTGCCCGGGAGTGCAGGTTAGCATGGATAGTCAGCCGAACAGAATGTCAGCACTGCAACAGCCACATGCTTTTTGTCAGATGGCACGCCCTTTAAGGCCTGATGAGACAGATGCTGTAGGCGGCGGAGGACAAGCAGGGCAACAGATGAATGTGAATACTCAAAAGACTATGACTAAAGACACAATATCTGCAGAGGCTCATGCGGTGCCTGAAGTTGTCTCAGCAGTAGCAGCAGCAGCAGCAGTAGCAGGAGCTAAAACTTCAGCCTGCAGAGAAAGGAGCCTGCTAGTACTGCTAGAGAAGAGTGGTCACAATTCTGGGCTACTGGAAACTGATGCTCTGGACTGGAAGGACAGGAAACTGACTCAACAGAATAAGCTCAGCAGATCACATGTCAGTACTACAGCTCAACATGATGATGAGCAAGTAGTCTGTGCACAAGAACAGGCGGTCTTGTCATGTGCAGCTAGTAGGGAAACAAAACAAGAAAAACCTCAGCATATAGTTTATAAGCACTACCTTCGCAGACATCATTACTGCTCTGCTCCTGATGCTGCTCCTACTGATCCACTCAGCAGATTTTCTGAGCTGGAACAGCAGCAGCTGATAGGGGACCTCTCCAAACAGGAGCGAAGGAAGATTTGGCTTCAGAACAGGGAGAAGAAGATGCTTAAGAAGAAGATAAAATAAATGAATTAGCAGACGTTGCCCAACATCGACATTTGTTTCCTGTACTAACTTCTCACCAATATTACGTAAATTCGTTTTAATATTTTTTGTATCAGTAATAATAATAGGGAGGTACAGACCAGCATGTTAATGCCGCAGGTAGTGTTTGTTGATAAACCTGATGTTATCAATCAAACCTGAATATTTCTGAAATCTTCATTATTGTGCAAACACAGTACGTAGCATAAGTTCGAATTTTTGTTGAAATTACAGCGAACCCTAGTTTGTCATTTCTTGGACAAGCTGATAAATTTTTGAAAAGAATCTGCTTTTTAATATCTTATTAATCCATACACTACAGAAAGCGTAGACCTTCAGTGCTAATATTTTTGTCCATACTGCTTCACTACGACAAGGGAAGATTGCTTAAAGACCCTTAAAGAGATGCCATTAAGCAGGTTAAAGGCAATCGATAAGCAGTGATAAGCCACAGGTTAAGCACACACAAGGATCTGGAGACGTGAACGCTTAACTGTCCTTATGTATGTTGTATCAGTGTCTTGAAATCTAATTAGGTGCCAACCTGCTGATTTGATTTGCCCATCAGCTGGCCAACTTATTTATTTACAGATCACAGGATTGTATAAAAGTATCATAGCCACTAAGCTGTCACACTTTATCATTATTTTTTCTACCTATGTGCAGAAGAGACACGTAGTGATCTGCTGCTGCTGCCTATCAGCGAAACGCAAGAATAATGGCCTACTACGATTCATATGATGATGATGATGATGACTACGACGGCAACCATGAGCAGAACGAGTACAATGAGAATAACAGCAATCACGTCTCTTCTGAATTCGCTCACTGGCGTGGTCGAGGTCATAACTCCTCAAATCTTATGCAACTCACGCAGTCAGAGATCAAAGCCATAGAAGCCATGGCACCCATCATGGCTCAGAGTTTGGGTTATGGGCCATCAGGCATTGTAAAACGATCTCTTGGTGCCCAAGGAATGCAGAAGGAGCGCCAAGAGCTTGGTTACGTCCCAAGCATGAAGGAGGGAGGAGTCTCTGCATCCCTCCAGAGCATTGGGGCCACCGGAAGAGTGAAGCCGGCTGCAGCAAGGGCCCTTGCAGCTGCACTGTACAGAAATGGTGAATCATGTTCTGTTTTTTTAAGTTATTACAGTATTTCATCAATATGGCAAAGGACATGCTGCTAGCTCCGCCATAATTCCTATAATGGTGGTCGTGAAGACTTCATAGCAAGATTCTTGCTTAAGGCTAAATATTACTTCATACAGTTCATTCCTCTAGTGATACTGCTAAAGCTCTGTAAAGGCCTCATGAGAGGCCAGTAGTATTATGTATAAAAAAACACTTACACTGCTCATTCCTCAAGAGGTATTTCTTCATGCATGCACTACACACAGCACATTTGCAGAGCTCACCAAAGCGGCTCAAAGGAGGATCATCAGCAATAGCTCATCACCAGCCTCATCACTTCACTCAGAATAGGCTGCTGCTACCCACCAGGGCAGGCGGAGGCCTTGGCTGCAAAGGATTGCGTTTCTTGTAGAGAATTATGTAGACTTATGAGAATGCAGAAAGAGCTCCTCCGCCTGTTGTCAATGTGATGACAGGACTGGATGTAATTTGGATCTCTAATTCCTCTGAAGTCATACTGATAACAGTACTTCTATTCCAGCATGTTAGGAAGCAGCAAGGAAACATAATATTGCACACTCCATTATCGTTGATTTCAGTAACAATTGCACTATCTTGCTGCCCTTTATAAAGTAATAAGGCTGATTCTTATCTTATGAAGATCACTTTGCACAGGTACTGCTCTGAGCAGAACATCATTATTGAGAATAAAAGCTCAAGGCACTTTCTTGAATGCTTCACCTTTCCTGTATTTACATTGAGACCTAGAGGGCATGCTTTTAGGAACTTCTACATCAGGTCTCAAAATTAATCTTAGTCTCATGTCACACAGTTTTGCTAGTTTTGCAACACTGGAATCAAGCTCTATGTGAAAACATGAGTTCATCAACGATGCTTCCTACTTTCTGTACTACATGAGGATAGCAGCAATGCCATCACAACTTCCAGCTTAGATGATGATGATGATGATGATGGTGCCAACAGCAGTCTGGAGGTGGCACTTTGGTGCTACAGCTATCTTCAAGAACAATTAATAGACAGAGCAGTCCACTTTTGCTTTCAGACAACTCAGTCATCACACATTCAGTAGGAGCAACGTACTCTGCAGAATTGACCAAGGCTACTAGAGAACCCTCGATCTTAATTGACAAGTTCTACTATAATGGTTTTCCCTCTGAATGCAATAACGTGAACATGTTTGAAAATTAGCTTCGAGTGGGCATACCGAAGCTAATTTGCAAAATCAATGACATGCAGCATTGGCCCCAGAACCTCCAGCAATGAATGTTAAATAACATTAGGCTCAGGTTTCAACGTTCAGATTGAAATTATGATATCTAACACGATTAGGCGTACTCGGACAGCTGTTATCAGATCGAGAATGAGGCATGTTATTCATGATCAGTCACTGCGGCATTTGAGGCATGATAGGATAGATAGGAATACATTTCAAGTATTAGGTTACCCGTGAGCACATGATATCGTGATTAGCTATACGTCTTGAAAACGGAAACCCTAGAAGATTTCTAGATCATCAAAATTGCACTAACTAAAAGAATATTAATAGGTACTTACGCCTTGAATAAGAAATGCATCACTTTCCAAATTAATAAAGAGGTAATTAACAGTAGGACAACAACATCATCTTACTGAGTTTTGAAATTCTTTATAAAGCCCTCCTTTATACATGGACGACTAATAAAGATCCTATCAGCTGCTTCATGGCAATAACATAGCTATGTAGATAATGTTGACTGGCTAATATTGCAAAGTCGTTGAAAGCATGCCCACTATAAAATTGGTTTCACGACCTAATGAATAACTCATTATCTATGTGTTCAGATGTCATAAATTCAAAGAGGTCCATCCAACTCTCATAATGGCGCAAAATTCATTTGATGAAGGCAATGGCAACTCATCCTCAACTAACTTTCAACTTGCCCTCGCCGGGTTTGGAGACTCCTCTATATCTCTCTCGCATTCCGACCTGAATGCAGTTGCGACTGTGATGGCTCAGGTTATGGGATTTGGGCCAAAGGGTATAAGAGGACACTCCTTGGCAGCCCTGGGAATGCAGAAAGAGAGCCAAGAGCATGGATATGTCCCGAGCATGCAGGAGGGAGGAGTCACGGCATCATTTCAGAGTATAGGAGCCACAGGACGAGTAAAGCCTGAGGCAGCTGAAGCCTTGTCTGCAGCATTGATTAGAAATGGTAAATAACATCTTTAAAAACAACCTTCACATTTTCTGTTATGTGCGCAGACTGTATCTTCAATGCTCCGTGCAGTCTATTTACACCTCTGCAATATGATTCTTTTCCAATAACTTCTAACAGCATGCGTTGTTCTTCGTCTACATGTGCAGCTAACTACATGCAAAGTTCCTCAGGGATGAGGCTGAAATGAGGGACTCAAGTTACAACATCACTGAGGCTGGGTGTCGTGTTGCAGCAAGGGCCTCCTTGCTGTCTATGTATTCCGAGGAACTTCCGAGGAAGCTATGGATGTTCTGAGATTGAGTTACAAGGAGATCAAGTGCCAGTAGTGCTTGTCACTTTCCAATTATATCATGTTTTGATCGAAAAACGTCTACACACGTTTCAATGTTTTTCTCTTCTAGCATGGTTGTCCACAGTTGTGATAGGTATTGTGTCATTTCCTTGAATGTTTCTCACATCATGCTGTGCCACTTCCCGTCTGTCGTTCATGATCGTAGTATAAGGTGTAGAGTATCCGTTGAGATTTAGGCCAAGATGTAGCTAAAATGAATACGCAAGATAACCACATTCATTCACTGGAATTTGCGTGGAATCATATCTACGATTTTTTAGGGTTGGGCGAAGTGATAATGGTCACTGTCGGAAATACAGGTATGAGTCGAGATCAACTTTTGGACATAAAACCTTTCATGATGGATACTTCAACAACCAAGAACCCAAATGCATCGTCTTTTAAACATATCTTTCTCTTTGTCGTGATGTTCCTCCTCTTTTCTCCGATATGTTTCACGTCTGCTGTTGTAATTATGTACTCCAAAGGCATTTTCTCTGCCATAGGCTCTGTACTCCTGGCCTCCCTGGCGGGTGCAGGGGCAACTTGCGCAGCGTTTGCGGCAATTTGGTGTCTGAAGTACAGGCTAACATCTGAGCAGGAATCTGATTTCGCCCTGTTCTTTTTAGCCGGTATGAGTCACAGCCATGGATGGGTGGGGATTTTCATTTTGAGTCTCGATATTGAACATTAGCATCAATATTCCTGAGCTTCCAAATTTATGACTAGCTGCATACTTATCGTATTGATTGCACTCCTCTTCAATGTTTTTTGTAAGATTCTCGGTTTCCTATGCAGTTGCAACACCTGTACTCCTGCTTGCTGTGCGATTCAACCCGTTGCCAACATCCGACGACTCCAAGGCCAATTGCGTCATCACGTTTGCATTCTTGTTGAGGCTGGGATCTCTTTTGGACCTGTCGCCACCTTACTCCATGGCTCAAGTCATTCTCTCTTACCCAATTTTCACGTAAGTCTTTCTTTATTAAAATATTTTGAAGAAATGCGGCCTTGACACATTACAGGTAACAGTTGAGGAGCAGAAGGTCTGGGAGTCTCACATAACATACATTTTTCCACACCTCATGAACATTGCAAATCCATCAGGCACATTCTATAATTCTTGCATCACTTTCATGTACCAGCCGCCTGAGCACTAGGACTGAATTTGCTGGTACAATCACTACAACAACATGATGAAACAGGTTCCTGGATTTTCACCGGCGCTGCAACCGACCACTAACCTACCCTGAGACCTGCTCCTACTTCTTCCAGTGCAACCAGAATTACATGAACATTACCTCCACCGGCCCCCTCCTTCAAGCGTGCCGTGCAGATACCGTTGCTCACTGCTGCAGTGCATCCTCCTTCTTGCATCACATGACCACCCGAGGTGTGTTCATGCTGGTGGTGGGAGTGATTGCAGTCTTGGTGCCCATACTCATTTCTCTGAAGCACAGGAAGGAGGTCAAGGGCGAAAGTGATGAGAGGGAAACAACTTTGTGAG
>BEGY01000065.1:168472-184071 GCA_002335675.1 Chlamydomonas eustigma | reverse complement strand
TGGCATCATGATTCAGGACCTGCATGGCATCATGCTTCAGGACCTGCATGGCATCATGCTACAGGACCTGCATGGCATCATTCTTCAGGACCAGCATGACATCATGCTACAGGACCTGCATGACATCATGCTACAGGACCTGCATGGCATCATGCTTCAGGACCTGCATGACATCATACTTCAGGACCTGCATGACATCATTCTTCAGGACCTGCATGACATAATGCTTCAGGACCTGCATGGCATCATGCATCAGGACCTGCATGGCATCATGCTACAGGACCTGCATGGCATCATGCTACAGGACCTACATGACATCATGGTTCAGGACCTGCATGGCATCATGGTTCAGGACCTGCATGGCATCATGCTACAGGACCTGCATGACATCATGCTTCAGGACCTGCATGACATCATGCTACAGGACCTGCATGACATCATTCTTCAGGACCTGCATGGCATCATGCTTCAGGACCTGCATGGCATCATGGTTCAGGACCTGCATGGCATCATGCTTCAGGACCTGCATGGCATCATGCTTCAGGACCTGCATGGCATCATACTTCAGGACCTGCATGACATCATGCTACAGGACCTGCGTGACATCATGCTACAGGACCTGCATGACATCATGCTTCAGGACCTGCATGGTATCATGATTCAGGACCTGCATGGCATCATGATTCAGGACCTGCATGGCATCATGCTTCAGGACCTGCATGGCATCATGCTACAGGACCTGCATGGCATCATTCTTCAGGACCTGCATGGCATCATGGTTCAGGACCTGCATGGCATAATTCTTCAGGACCTGCATGACATCATGGTTCAGGACCTGCATGGCATCATGGTTCAGGACCTGCATGGCATCATGCTTCAGGACCTGCTGCATGATATCACGTTGTTATCAATACCTATATGTTACTATGCATTGCCAGCACCTGGTGTTGTTATCACTTCCAATGTGTTGCGGTCCTAAGCCCATCACTGCTCCTCCTCCTTCTACTGTTGTTATAACTTCCAATGTGTTGCGGTCCTAAGCCCATCACTGCTCCTCCTCCTTCTTCTACTACAAGGTGGAGACTATTGGAGATGCCTATATGGTGGCAGCAAACCTGGTGACGTTTGATGCTCATCATGCAGCCACCATGGTCAGGTTTGCCCTAAGAGTGCAGCAAGAGGCTGCTAAAGTGCTACGGCCAGATTGCAGCGATGGCTCCACTCTCCAGTTGCGCATGGGTGAGCACACCACAACTGAAGATTTGGATCTCTAACTAGGATTTACCCACCAGCAGGCTGCTCTGCCTAGTTCTTGTTATTGGAGCAGGGTGTGTCACATACTCGCCAGCTCTCCATTCCTTGGCGGTTCGATGTGTGGAACATTCGTGTGTCGTTGATAGACATGAGGACCAGTCGTTGATAGACATGAGGACCAGTTGTTGATAGACATGAGGATCAGTCGTTGATAGACATGAAGACCAGACGTTGATAGACATGAAGACCAGACGTTGATAGACATGAAGACCAGTCGTTGATAGACATGAGGACCAGTCGTTGATAGACATGAAGACCAGTCGTTGATAGACATGAAGACCAGACGTTGATAGACATGAAGACCAGTCGTTGATAGACATGAAGACCAGTCGTTGATAGACATGAGGACCAGTCGTTCTCAGGTTATTATCTCTGATGACAGATGTCCGCCTGGCAGATACTGTTTGTCGGATGGGGCTGACGCCATCAGGCATTGATATGTCTCTGATGTCAGTCACTCTTTCACTATGCTGGCCCTAAACCCTAAACCCTGTTGTATCTTCATTGCTCTGTGCCAGCAGGTATTCATAACGTCCCGTTGTAGTCACTCATTCATATGGGCCATTTTGTTAATCAACATACCTTTGATGTGTGACCACCTCAGGCATTCATACCTTTGATGTGTGACCACCTCAGGCATTCATACCGTTGATGTGTGACCACCTCAGGCATTCATAGTGGCCCGGCTGTGAGTGGGGTGATGGGTAAGGTGAGGCGCAGATTCAATGTGTTGGGAGACACCGTGAACTTGGCCTCAAGATGTGAGAACAGCTGTCCACCTGGATGCATCCAGCTGACTGAAAAGGTGGGTTATTAGAGAAGATGGACAGGGTGTGAATATCATGATCATCATTCGTGAACATTTATTACTGCCCAACTGGATGCGTTCAGATATCTGAAAATAGTGTTTGTCATCAGGGCATCATAAACAGTGGTTTTGTGAACATCATGATAATGTGAGAACAAACAATGCTATTCTGTGGCAGATGTATGCTAATATAGACCTTGGTAGTCCACGTTATATGTATGCTAATATAGACCTGCTTGGTAGTCTACTTTTTCATTGTCATGGTCCTCAGTAACGACAAGCAGAGTGATTTACATGCATATTTATCATCACTACTTGTATTACCAAGTGTATATCATGCCATTCATTGTTTACCTTCACATTGCACAGGCATATCAGCTGGCTAATCCTGACATCTCAAATGAGGTGGTTTTTAGAGATCGAGGGGAGGTTGAGGTAAAAGAGGCTGGCGCATCAATTCGCATGTACCTCGCCATCTCAAAACAGGTCATACTGGCCACTCGAGGCCTCATGGCAGTAGGTATGGAACTTTGAGCAACAGAGGTTCTTTAGCAGCTACTGGGATTATGCAACAAAGGGTTCTTTAACAGCTACTGGGATTATGTAACAAAGGGTTCTTTAGCAGCTACTGGGCTTATGTAACAACGGGTTCTTTAGCAGCTACTGGGCTTATGTTTGAATTGTTCTGTTATTGGAGTTATAATGTTTATTTTGGCAATAACATTTAAGTTTGAAAGCTGAGCTTAGTCATAGCCTCCGAAATGAAGGCACCACTACAATGAGATCCTCTTTTTGAAATAGAACTTACTGACTTTGTGCATGACAACAAATCGACACTATGTTCGCTCTCCAAAAATGTATAATGGTGATTTTCCGCCTGCTTATTTTGGGGATAGATTTCTTGCTAATAATCTTGTTTATGTTTTATTTGTTGCTTTTGCCCTGCTGACCACATTCCTACCTCCACTGCTAGTGATGCTAGTGATGCTAGTGATGAGTTGTTTCACTGCTTCTTGACCCAGCTAGTGCACTGTAGTGCAGCTGCATCATCAGCTGCTGTTATGATTTTAAAAGATAAGATTATGATGCCTAAGGAAGTTCACAATTGGTGAATAATATGCCCTCGGTGTTTGTGTACAGCCACTAGGTTGATGTACCCACCAGTACCACCAGTAGCATCATCAGTAGTGATGACTTCAAATTTTGTGGAAATCTAGGAAATCTTGGATGGTCCTTTGAGGAAAACGCGTGAAGTTGAGCCCCTAGTATTCTTCGCAAATAAAGCTAGTCTTTTTTGTGTTTGTTGCTGTTGCTGATTCCTAAGCGCAAGCTACAATTAGCTGTAGATGACTGCTGTATTATAGCGGCAGTACCTAGTGGTATCCTGATACGTATGATGCTAATACGTACAGTTGGCGGGCTCAGAAGTGCAATCACTACAATGATCACAAGTGTTCCTGATTATCATTTTCTAGTAATAGCCTCATCTTTCTTGAGCAACTTCAACCACTTTTTTTTGGCGACTGTTTTCTTAATCTCTATAGTATTAGTAGCTGGTGGCCTTTTACTTATTATTCAAACTAGCTGACAAGTGCCTTTCAACTGTTGGGGAGCCTGTTTTGAAAAAGCTGCTTAAGCCGCTCATCTGAAACTCATCGTTTGCGCAGCGCATCCTTAACTCAAAATTAGATTACAGATTATTGCCAGCATGTGTATTGTTGTGAAGCCGGCAGCTCTCCTGTCTACCTCCTTATTACACATTAGTTCAGACTTAATGTATCAGCAACGACAATTGAATGGAATGGTTCTTAAAACGAGAAGTGGACTGAATTCAAATCAAGTTTCAATGGCTGTCAATGTCATTGCTGTAACATCCAACTCTCTCACAGTAGATGCCTTACAAAGCAGTGATGATGGGTGAATGGCTACTAGGCGGGCTCGCAACAACAACAGCAAGAAGAATAAACCGGAACTCATGTCAAGTATTTGCTGTTTACTACTGTGATTATATGGAGTGCTGCAGTCCCCTCCCCACTGCTACTGTCTTATCGCTGCATATGATGAGGTCAATAACAGATGAACCCTGACATCAGTAAATTTCTTGCTAGACACTTAAGATGACCACACATTACTAACACCTCCACCAACCGCAGATTATGATCCAGCTGCTTATTTCCTTTTCAGAACCCAACCAACCCAGCAGCCTGCTGGCCACGATCTCAAGACTGTAGAGGAGGTGGGTCTGTCAACAATGCTGCTTAGTAGCAGAATATGCAGCAGGACTTATAACTACAGATTTTATTGACCATAAATAGGTTCCAATTTCTTATCATTCACAGATTCATGTTTATTTTGAGCTTTTACTAAAAAAAGCTTTTATGATTTGACAAAGCAGGATTTTTTACTGTTCTGAAATATACAAAAATAATAAATAGAAAAGGTGTAAACAAATTCAGAGTGTGCTTGGGAATTTTGATATAGCTGAATTTTGTCAGGCAGTTTGCTGGTTTCGGTTTGCAAGAACTTGCGAACATTGTCTGTTCCTTCAATATAACATTGCATTTTTGCATTCTCACGTCACATGATTGATAAGAGTCTCCATGCGTGAGCCCAAAACTTTGTTCGAAGCTGCCGAGGACGGGGATCTAGAGTGGATCACGAATGTCGTTGAAAGGACGCTAGAATATGATATAAATCAACAAGTATGTTTGCGTATAGTTACCCTCGAATTCGGCTTTTTTTGCGCGGAGTCTTCTGATTCCGAGGTCATTTGTCTGTAGGACAAGTTACAACGGACAGCTTTACACTGGTGAGTCCATGCTCTATCTAATCTTCGCACTGTGATTGGGGTCGTTACTCGTTATGAGTTTCTCTGTAGATAGACAATTTTTATCAACAACCACACTGAGAACCTCTCTAAAACTACAGTTGTTAACACTACCTCATGACATACTTGACTCCAGGGCTGCTGAGCTTGGTCATGCAGAGGTTGTGAAGAAACTTCTCGGCTATGGATGCAACCCTCTAATACCCGACTACTCAGGAAGGTGAACCAACTTCTCCTTTTGCAGACTTGACTTGCAACGTCATCGCTTTCAGGGCTCAGCAGACATAAATCGTGTCTACAATGCACATCCTCTGATCATATGACATGAGCATTGCAATGACTGATTCCATCATGCTGATATGACAAATCATGTGACATGAGCTTTGTAATGACTGACTCCATTATCATGCTGATATGACAAATCATGTGACATAAGCTTTGTAATGACTGATTCCATCATGCTGATATGACAAATCATGTGACTTAAGCTTTGTAATGACTGACTCCATCATGCTGATATGACAAAGCATGTGAGGTAAGGTTTGAAATGACTGACTCCATTATCATGCTGATGTGATATGTCATGTGATATGAGCTTTGTAATGACTGACTCCATTATCATGCTGATGTGTTCCATCGAAGATTACCGCTCCACTTGGCCTCCCGCTCCCTTCACCTTCCTGTCCTGAAATTGCTGATTGAAGGACTGGATAAAGAACAGGTAAGGTTTTACACTTCCATTCCCATCCTGCAATGATAGGTTCTCCTACTATCTCAGAGGCTGCTGAGGGAAGGCCTGATAGTTCAATTGCAGCAAAGACAGTACACCTTTTTATGACGGGTATCGAGAGTGCTTTGGTGTCCTGTTTCAGACCTTGCTTCTTTCACTGTATCATTCATGGGAGGCGCTATCACCTTCTTTCACTGTATCATTCATGGGAGGTGCTATCACCTTCTTTCACTGTATCATTCATGGGAGGTGCTGTCATCTTCTTTCACTGTATCATTCATGGGAGGTGCTATCACCTTCTTTCACTGTATCATTCATGGGAGGTGCTGTCATCTTCTTTCACTGTATCATTCATGGGAGGCGCTATCACCTTCTTTCACTGTATCATTCATGGGAGGTGCTATCACCTTCTTTCACTGTATCATTCATGGGAGGTGCTATCACCTTCTTTCACTGTATCATTCATGGGAGGCGCTATCACCTTCAGAGAATTGTTGAATTTAGGACTTGTTGCCTTTATTGATTCATTTCTCTTTCATCAAATGATCTTTCATCTTGCAAAAATTTAACTCAGCTTTCCTGATATTACTAACAACTTCCATAGAGCTATGGTTCTAGGATATACCTTGTAAGCCATGATAACAGCATTGCATGCTCCTGTGGGCAGGCAGTAGCTATGGCCAATTCAACTGATAACATGGGCATCACCCCCCTGTTCCTAGCCCTTCAGAGGTAGGGTTCACTCATCATGTTAAGAATGCAGCAGAAATGCAATGTCCTTTTTGCTAACCATCAATGATGATTGATCCACTCTGGTGCACCTCTTTTGTAAGCCATGCTTATGATGATGGTTGATCCACTTGGAGCACCTCATCTGTAAGCCATGCATATAATGATAGTTGTCACAGCCATTGTTCACAGCCAACAGATTTTGAAGTTTGCATGTTGTACCCACCTTGTAATGATGTAGATTGCCCTTTGTTGTACCCAACATGTGATTGTGATGTAGATTACCCTATGTTGTACCCACATTACCCACCATGTAATGATCTAGTATATTGCACTATCTTGCCTTATTCCGCTCCAGGGGTCCAGATGTGTCAAAAGACGTGTTTGAGTACCTGATGCACAATGGTGCAACATACAATACAGGCATGGTGGGTGATCAAAAACCTAGTCCTGTGTTGCATGGTAGGTCATCAAAAACCTAGTACTGTGTTGCATGGTGGGTGATCAAAAGGCCTAGTACTGTGTTGCATGGTGGGTTATCAAAAACCTAGTACTGTGTTGCATGGTAGGTGATCAAAAGCCTAGTGCTGTGTTGCATGGTGGGTGATCAAAACCTAGTACTGTGTTGCATGGTAGGTGATCAAAAGGCCTATTAGTACTGTGTTGCATGGTAGGTGATCAAAAACCTAGTACTGTGTTGCATAGTGGCCCACTGTGCACAGTTTGGAACCAGCAAAGAGTTCATGAAAATGTGCATAGATCCTTTCAATTGACCAGGCAGCTTGCTTTGTGCAGAAGCATCTCCATACATTTTCACATGTATGGAACATGTTGAACTTTGATGTAAAGGTTCATCATGACTGCTCAAACACAAATTTCTCTCAAACTTAATTTCTCTCAAACTTAAATTAATTGCACTCAGAAATTGAAATCAACAGTTTTGCAAAAAGGAGAGGCATCTATATCAGCTGTACAAGTGGGAGGAATGGACACATAAGATATGACAGGAGAAATGAGTTAGGCCTTACTAAACGCGCAGCTGATTTATGAGCTGCCCATTACTGTTTGTTAGAATGATAGAATTTTGTATCCGTATGCAGTTGGGATATGAAATTTTCTCAGAATATGTGATGATTATTTGAAAAAGGGAAGATTCTTAAGTTTTCCTTTCATTAAAGATTTTCAAATGATGATTCCCTGCAATCTGCATGTTGTGGTTTTTTGCAACCTTTAATTAATGGATATTTTGCGACAGCTCAGAGGCTGAAGATGCATCGTTGCACGCGCGCGGCGCGTACCTTCCTTCATGGCTCCATTTTTTCTTTTTTACGCCGTACTTTAGATGAGCCGTACTAAGTTAAGGTTGGCCATCCATCTTAATTACACTCCCTTTGATTAAGTGAGTTTTGAAGACTAAAGTAAAGAGACCTAAAATGTTTTTTCAGCTGACCATCGTCGCCGTATTAGCCTTGGCATTTCTTTGTATTGGAGGTTTGTGATGTTTTGAAATATGTGTGGAGTTCTAGATTCCCAATCTTCCATGATCGCGACGTCTTCACCAACATTTGTATCATATCAAAATTTCCTTGTAATAATGCTCATATGTGTGTATCACGTACGTAATGTGAAGAGGTCACATCCATCACGGGTGTTCTACTGACTCGTGATGTGCCATTCCCTGTGCACTATGTCTTGCTATGTTCACTCGCAATTTTTGTGTAGAAGATTTCTAAGCATATCTTCTGACCTGGGCAACAGATGAGTTTACGCCTGATGACTTTACGCCTGAATTTTTGCAGATGCAAACCTCGTGTGTAACACGAACATCATGCCATCAAAGGGGGCGCTGGCTCCTGTCAAGCTGGGAAATTCATCGACCAACATCCCAGCTATTTACGTCACCGGTCAGACGTACATCTGGAACTCTGCAAGCTACTCCGAAGACGTCAATAGCTCTGCTTGCCTCACTGTCACTACTTCTGGCTCTGCGATTTGGTACCCCCCAGGCATTACGAAGCAGAATGGTATCATCTCAGGTGAGGAGGCAGCGTACTCTAATACTTTTCGAGATGTGAAGCCTTTACAATTAGCTCATATTATCCATGAAAACTTGAAGGCAATAGATACAGCAATGATCCTTTAGTCTAACACATTGATGTTTAGGTGACTGCTAGACACGGCTAACATATGAAATTGGGGAATTTTGCACAATCCAAGACACAACAAGTCCCTTGTTAACTACATGCAGTGGCAGCTATTTCCATTTGACATGCTTCCTGCTACCTCAATTGAGACCTGCTATCAATCATGTGTCTGTTTCATCTTTACATTCATATTTTGTGGACGAATATGGAAATGCCTTGGATTGTTTTTCTCCTAACTTGCAGGAACCTTTGGTATTGGACTGCAAGCAGCCATGGGTGAGACATTGTCAGCCAGCAACAATGTCTCATGTGCTGGAGTGATGGCCTTCAATGAAAATCAGACCTTCTACTTAACGGGCGCGATCCAGAACATAATTCAGAAAAACCTGTATGGCAACAGCAGCATCTACGGCTACATGAACACCATCCTCAACATCTACACCCTGCAGTGCTGTGACACCATCTCAGGTTGCAACCAAGCTGTTGGTAAGTTCACACTAGTTAAGGCTAAAAATGTGTAAGGAACATTTCTTGTTTTGTCTTCTTAATCAATGTCGTTGTGTGCATGTGACTACCTCTATCAAATGCGCCCATAGCCCTCTGTGTCCTAATCTGCCAACAGAAGGGAAAAAGCCAGCAGGGCTTGCAATAACTCATGATGAAAACTGCTTCATGGCGGATGGGGGTAGTTTGCGGGATGACTCATCATCATCCATGCACTATGGTGATTCATGAACTCACTTTCTTTATCTCATTCTTGTTGCAGCCATGACTGTTGGACCCTTCAATGGGGACAAGTCTCGCATGAGCATCTCAAGCGCCACACTGCTGGGCTCTGTGCTTTTGAGCGTCCTGTTCATGAAGATGATGATTTCCTCCGAATAATGTTGTAGACTAACCTTGTGCTAGCTTCAACTTTGATTTATGACCCAGCATCATTTAACTTAAGTCCAGGAATGACACACTGAAATTGAGTGCATGCAACTGAGAACATTATGCTGTTTGGGCATGAAGCATTGCTCTTAATTTCACAGCAAATTTAACTGATTCCTGTTTGAGTAGACAGGGGTACTGAATCTGACAGGAAGCTTCCTGTGATGGTTTGCTCGTACGTAGGCCTACCTGCTACCCTGCAATAGAGTCTTAATTGATGATTGTATGAAATCTTTCGAGGTATTAAATTATGAAGGGCGTTTGTTACGTGATTACTCCTCTGTGGAATGCAAAGGTCACGATGGCACGAATTGAGTTCTTGGCATCGTCGAAAATGTACCAACTCATTCATGCCATTACAGTCATCGTAGGGCTTTTAGTATTCAAACAGGGAGGTTAGTCATCTGTTTTTTTTACATCACTGTTGAGCATTGCTTGCCCTTTTTGAGCTGTTTACCTTACATACTGGTCAACATTTCATAAAATGTCTTGAGGCCCGATTCTATTTACCTATATAATATTCATATAATTTCTAGCTTATTACACGATTTGATAAAGATGAAATTTTCTGTAACGTCCATCTGTGTTGTTTTGGTGATTTCGACGACTTATCTCCATGACATTTGTTGTCGCTCATGTGGTTTTCAATCCTTTTTCTCCCTCTGTGCAGAAGCAGCTGGCAACTTGCAGTGTTATACCAACCCTCTCTCTCCCCCTGGACCTGTCAACTACCCTTCACTAACCCCAGTCTCACCAGCTGGGACCTACACTTATGGCAACTCATACATCTGGGGATCTGTATCCAGTGCGGTACCTAATTCCTAATTCAACCTCTTGCCTAACAGTGACAACCTCTGGCACTGCATACTGGGTTGCACCTGGCCTGGCGGGTCATTACAGGTATGTTGGGGCCTGCCTCCATCACCTGATCATCATGGTCCTCCTGGAATATGTATCTCTTTCTCAGAGCCATCATGTCTGCTGCGCTCCTTCAGATCTTGCATGCTTCATCACATGCATAGGAATGCCAAATGCTTTATTTGCCTGTTTCAGCAAGCAAGCAGATTATATATATAGCAACATATACACTACGTGGGTGCCATTTACTGGGGTAGTGTTTAGGGTGCTTAATATCTGCGTGATTAACCCCTCAGAACCTTTGTGCTCTTTACAGGCACTTTTGGTGTTGCGGAGCTATCTAACACTTGTCAAGACATCTCGAATTTCACAGCTGCCAATGTCTCAACTCTTCTGTACTCCATCCAGATCCAGACCCAGATCCAGGCCAACCTTTATGCCAATAACTCCTCCTTCAACATGGGACACATGGACTCGATCTTGATAGTGTCCAACTTGCAATGAACTGCAACACCAGTGGTTGCAATCAAGGCATTGGTGAGTAACGTACATGGTAGCCAACAAGCAAAGGCAGGTCCCAGTAGTCCCAGCAAATTAGCTATTGTGAGGGGCTTGTTTTATTGATTTCGTTTCAGGTATCATTCTCATGAGTAATGCGTGAGAAGACGTGACAATAATTATTTCAAATTGCAACCTGCTTGTTGCCTGTCTCATGGCCGCTGAAAGGTAAATGTGTACATATCAGGTACCTGATCCATTCTGCATATATACAATATCAAGTATTTCAGGAAGAGTAATAAGTGATGATGTTCTAGTGTGTGAATAGTGTGAACTATGTTTTTCATCATCAGCTCTTTATCTGTGATTTGCATTGGCTAGTTGTAGTAGTTGTAGATCTTCTTGAATATGTGAATCCTTCTCTATCTTGTGCAGCTCTGACTGTTGGTCCATTCAATGGTGACAATTCTTGAATGATGACATCCACTTTGTCCATCCTGGGATCAGCTCTATTGAGCCTCGTTTTCATGAGAGTGATGATTCGCATGGACTGTGCTGTCTGCTAAGATCACCCGCCAGAGTAGCTCAATAGTTCTTGCTACTTCTCATCTGAGCTTAAGTTTTATGTGATTCTTAGCGCTGCTATGAAGTGATAATAATGTGCTGTTGATTTAGTGCTGTTGCAGCGCCACACTTATTAGGCATTGCTGTCGTAATAGCTTATTAGTAGTCGAAATATTTTTGGGATTGTTGTCTTAACTTTGCAGGTGACGGGACGATGTCCAGCAAACATTATATTTTTAGTAACCTCATGACTGTCTGATGATCAGAGAATACTGCTTATATTCTTAAGCAATGATCAATTTTCTTGAATATGATCACTTTGCTGTAATATCTGGTTCACTACGTTCTAGGTTCACACAATAAAATGCTTATAGAAGTGAGTGAACAGTTATTGTACACATGTCAGTGGCACCCCCATACTACTACTCTGAGTGCATAGTTATTCGTCATGCACTATATGGACATCAAGAACTCCTCCTGTATACAGATTCTTAGCTGTATTGCTGCTCCTACATACAGATTCTAAGCTGTATTGCTGCTCCTACATACAGATTCTTAGCTGTATTGCTGCTCCTACATACAGATTCTTAGCTGTATTGCTGCTCCTACATACAGATTCTTAGCTGTATTGCTGCTCCTACATACAGATTCTTAGCTGTATTGCTGCTCCTACATACAGATTCTTAGCTGTATTGCTGCTCCTACATACAGATTCTTAGCTGTATTGCTGCTCCTACATACAGATTCTTAGCTGTATTGCTGCTCCTACATACAGATTCTTAGCTGCATTGCTGCTCCTACATACAGATTCTTAGCTGTATTGCTGCTCCTACATACAGATTCTTAGCTGTATTGCTGCTCCTACATACAGATTCTTAGCTGTATTGCTGCTCCTACATACAGATTCTTAGCTGTATTGCTGCTCCTACATACAGATTCTTAGCTGTATTGCTGCTCCTACATACAGATTCTTAGCTGTATTGCTGCTCCTACATACAGATTCTTAGCTGTATTGCTGCTCCTACATACAGATTCTTAGCTGTATTGCTGCTCCTACATACAGATTCTTAGCTGTATTGCTGCTCCTACATACAGATTCTTAGCTGTATTGCTGCTCCTACATACAGATTCTTAGCTGTATTGCTGCTCCTACATACAGATTCTTAGCTGCATTGCTGCTCCTACATACAGATTCTTAGCTGCATTGCTGCTCCTACATACAGATTCTTAGCTGCATTGCTGCTCCTACATACAGATTCTTAGCTGCATTGCTGCTCTAGAGGGGTCCGACCGTACAAATTCTGTGGAAGAATGCGCGCTGTCCAGTCTGCGGTTTTTTCGCAGACTCTGCGGGCACGCAGATGCTTTACACTATCTTATAAACCGGAAAATTGATGTAAGATTAAGCTAATCACTCAAGCCTGCAAGCTGTGAACGACATTTTTATCCCTGACACTTGTAGCCGAGTAGCCGAAACCAACCTATCAACCTTAGAACAAGTGGAATAATTCCATATGGAAAAGTTGCAACATGGTAGAAGGGGCGGTCCTCAACAAAACGTAATCCTTCAAATCGTGGCTTTCAATGAAGATAAGGACACTCGCCCAATTTTCCGTATGGTTTAGCCCATTTTCCGTAGGGTATAGGCATTTTCCGTATGGTGTCCATACGGAAAACTTGCAACATGGTAGAAGGGGCGGTCCTCAACAAAACGTAATCCTTCAAATCGTGATTTTCAATGAAGATAAGGACACTCGCCCAATTTTCCGTAGGGTATAGGCATTTTCCGTATGGTGTCCATACGGAAAAGTTGCAACATGGTAGAAGGGGCGGTCCTCAACAAAACGTAATCCTTCAAATCGTGATTTTCAATGAAGATAAGGACACTCGCCCAATTTTCCGTAGGGTATAGGCATTTTCCATGCCTATACCCTACGGAAAATGGGCTAAACCTTACGGAAAATGCCTGTACCCTACGGAAAAGGGCTAAACCATATGCAATATTAACGCCACCCTTCCACTCTCCTTTACAAAGCTTTTTGAAATGGTCTTCTACTAGAGGGATGCAACCCCCGTTTGGTTGTGGATGTATGCGACATTTACTGTACATTCACGCAGCAACTGTACCAAAAACTTGGGGCTAATGGGGCTAAACGACTGTACATGTGCTTTTAAGGAGCATGGACTAGCAAATGAATGGCTGCTTAGGCTGCTTTTAGTAACAGATGATTATTCAGAATAAGAAAAGACACTGATATACAGTGCAGAAACAGGAACAAGATTCTTTAGCTATAGCAGACATAGGATTCAGGTTGCTGTGACATAATATGAGTGCGCACTGCAACGTTGTATTGGAATACTGAGCCTGCTTTGTATCATTGCTTGTAATTTTCCTTGTCTAACTACACCCATGTGTCAGGGCTTTTGCGTAGACAGAGTATGGGCTTCCAAGCTTTAAAACATGATTGAATTACAAGCATTAAACGCACCATGGACTGTGCATGCTGGGCTAGCTGGGCATTTGTAACATTATTGCTTGTAATTCACCTTGTCTAACACCCTTATGGATAATGCTTTTGCGTTGACAGAGTACGGGCTTCCAAGCCTTTATACATGATTGAAATACAAGTGTTAAACTTAACGTGGTATTGGAATACTGAGCCTGCTTTGTATCATTGCTTGTAATTTCCCTTGTCTAACACCCATGTGCCAGGGCTTTTATGCGTAGACATAGTACTATGGGCTTCCAAGCTTTAAAACACGATTGAATTACAAGCATTAAACGCACCATGGACTGTACATGCTGGGCATTTGTAACATCACTTGTAATACACCTAGTCTAACACCCTTATGGCTAATGCTTTTGCGTAGACAGAGTATGTGCTTCCAAGCTTAAAACATGATTGAATTACAAGCATTAAAATTAACGTGGTAATGGAATACTTAGCCTTTGTATCATTGTTTGTATTTTCCCTTGTCTAACACCTATGTGCTAGGGCTTTTGCGTAGACAGAGTATGGGCTTCCAACCTTTAAAACATAATTGAATTACAAGCAATAAACTTAACGTGGTAATGGAATACTTAGCCTTTGTATCATTGCTTGTATTTTCCCTTGTCTAACACCCATATGCCAGGGCTATTGTCATGTCAAAGTACGGGCTTCCAAGCCTTTATACATGAGTGAAATACAGGCATTAAACGCACCATAATGGACTGTGCATGCTGGGGATTTCCATCATTGCTTGTAATTATTGTAATTCACCTAGTCTAACACACTTATGGCTATTATGGCTAATGTTTATGCGCTTACAGAGTATGGCCTTCCAAGCCATTATGCATGATGATTACAAGAAACATGAAGCATTAAACACAACATAATGCACTAAATGCACTGTGCATGCTGCTGGACAGGGCAGCGGCTGCGTCCTCATTAGAGTGATGTCCCTGTGCCCTGGCTATCCCTCCTGTTGTCGTGATGCTCCATGCTCTTCTGTACAAGACCCTAGAAACAAAATCTCATGTAATTAATGACCCTGCGTAGCAGTGCGCACTCATTTGTCATCACAGCAACTTGACTCCTATGTTTGCAGTTGCTGCTAAACAATCTTATGGCTGCTACTGTAATGCTGAGTCCATTCTAGTTCTAAGTCTGGTTCTTAGTTTCAACAAGATTCATTCTTTTGAAAGCCCCGCATGGTAGTGCTCACCTGCCAGCAACTCCTGTATATCTGATGCAGCGGCAACGGCTGCCTCCTCATCAGAGTGATGTCCCTGTGCCTTGGAATTTCCTCCTGTTGTGATGCTCCTTGCTCTTCTGTACAAGCCCCTAGAATCAAAATCTCATGTAATTAGTGATCCTGCGTAGCAGTGCGCACTCATTTGTCACAGCAACTTGATTCCTATGTTTGCAGTAGCTAAACAATCTTCTGGCTGCTAGTGTACTGCTGTGTCCTTTCTAATTCTAAATCTGGTTCTTTGCTCTAAAAGTATTCATTCATTTGAAAGCCCCGCCGCATGGTAGTGCTCACCTGCCAGCAACTCCTGTATATCTGATGCAGCGGCAACGGCTGCCTCCTCATCAGAGTGATGTCCCTGTGCCTTGGAATTTCCTCCTGTTGTGATGCTCCTTGCTCTTCTGTACAAGCCGCCCCTAGAATCAAAATCTCATGTAATTAGTGACCCTGCGTAGCAGT
>BEGY01000065.1:146020-167623 GCA_002335675.1 Chlamydomonas eustigma | reverse complement strand
GAAGGATTGCAAGGCAGCAGCAGCAACACTAGCAACACCCCCTGTTGAGGCTCTGCAGTTGGGAAGAGGTGGAACAGGAGCTGCAGCAACAACAATGCAGTGGAGGGGAGGTGCAGCTGGTCTTGCAGCAGCAGCAACACCCCCTGTTGAGGCTCTGCAGTTGGGAAGAGGTGGAACATGAGCTGCAGCAACAACTATGCAGTTGAGGGGAGGTACAGCTGGTCTTGCAGCAGCAGCAACACCCCCTGTTGAGGCTCTGCAGTTGGGAAGAGGTGGAACATGAGCTGCAGCAATAGCAGCAACAACTATGCAGTTGAGGGGAGGTACAGCTGGTCTTGCAGCAGCAGCAACACCCCCTGTTGAGGCTCTGCAGTTGGGAAGAGGTGGAACATGAGCTGCAGCAACAACTATGCAGTTGAGGGGAGGTACAGCTGGTCTTGCAGCAGCAGCAACACCCCCTGTTGAGACTCTGCAATTGGGAAGAGGTGGAACAGGAGCTGCAGCAATAGCAGCAACAACTATGCAGTGGAGGGGATGAGGTGCAGCTGGTCTTGCAGCAACAGCAACAACCCCTGTTGAGGCTCTGCAGTTGGGAAGAAGTAGAACAGGAGCTGCAGCAGCAGCTATGCAGTGGAGGGGATGTGCAGCTGGTCTTGCAGCAGCAACAATACCCCCTGATATATGAGGCTCTGCAGTTGGGAAGAGGTGGAACAGGAGCAGTTGTTAAGCCTAGCAGGGGACTCATGGTCATGCAAGACGACATTTCCCCCTAGTGCACCAGCTAGTGATTCAGAAACTGACGAGTTAGTGTTGAGAAATAGGAGGCGTACGCTCAAGGAGGGACGGGAAAAAAGAAAACAAGACCTGCTACATATTTCATTGGATATGAGAAAGCAATATAACATGGAAGCAACAGTGCAAACAGAAGCCAGAGCATCACGGGCAGCAAGGGCAGTAAATAGAGGAATCACTAAGCTGTAGCAGGTGGTTGTCAGCAAGGTGATACCCTGATAGCATGACAGCAAGCGGCATCCACCCACCTTTTCCCACTCTGCCAGGTTGCGAACCTTGCTGCTGCTGCTGATACCGCCCTGATAGCACCATAACCCTGCCAGGCTGAAAATCTTGCTGATGCTGATACCCCTATAAGTAGACAACAGGCATACGGGCAGAGTTAGAATTTAGTTTAGCCATGAACAAAAAACTGTGAGCACTATGAGCACATGTATCAGTCTATGTTGGGATCTTACTGTAATCATGAGTAACCACATGTTTTCTTTATGTAGTCGTGTTATTGGCACACTCTTATTAAACATTGCAAAATCAATACTGCTGCAACCCCGGTGAAATCTGATGCAATACGACGGCGAGTTTCCACATCTCTTCGCACGTATAATATGACAGCGTTCATATGGCGTTGCAATTCATCAGTCAGATTAAATAAGAGAGGGAATACATCCACAGCACCCTCATTTTCACTGCATGCAGTAGTGAGTGATCGATTTCTTCGTCGAGCCATTACGATGTTAACACATTTTGTCTATAATAGAGAATTCAAATGATGCAATATGAAACGCGTTGTTCTAAGGTTGATATGTTGGTTTCGGCTACTCGGCTACAAGTGTCAGGGATAAAAATGTCGTTCACAGCTTGCAGGCTTGAGTGATTAGCTTAATCTTACATCAAATTTCCGGTTTATAATATAATGTAAAGCATCTGCGTGCCCGCAGAGTCTGCGAAAAAACCGCAGACTGGACAGCGCGCATTCTTCCACAGAGTAGTCGACTTTTCCCTCGGGTCGGACCCCTCTAGCTGCTCCTACATACAGATTCTTAGCTGTATTGCTGCTCCTACATACAGTAGACTCGTTAGTCTGAAGTCCTTCACGTGTTCCTCAACAATGTAAGAATCTTAGGCTCTGCTTTGTGCAAAGATTCAACAGACAGTGCACCAGCCCTGCTCATCCGGAGATTCATGTACTCGGATCCCCTGATGGGAGTCCTCATCTTTACAGCCTGCTGCCCCCCCACTACACGCCAACCTGTAGCACCTGAAGCTGGCAGATTATAGTGGCTCATTGAGGGATGGAGAGCCGCCGGGCTGTACTGATCCCTCAACTTTTGTAAATGACTCTTCACCTCAAACTGAGAACAGAAAGCAAGGGAGGCCTACAAAACCTCAAAGATAATACACATCCAGCAATATACTATGTAACAAGATGTAGCTGTTAATACCTGTCAGGACCCTAATACTTAAAAGCACAGCTACTACTAGTCAATGAGCAGGAAAAGAGGGATGAGAAGCAGAAGTCATGATTTTGAAATTATGACTACATTACAGGCTGGCATAACAGGCATCATAATCTCAAGTTTATTTCACCTTTTCATCATTTGAAGCTGGGCTACCATGCAACACTCTTGTGACTCTTGCTGACAGCAGATGCTTATTATTCTGCCTGCTCTGCGGGCGGGCATGAGACCTGTTTTGCAAGGCTTGAGAGGAATTGAAGAAAAACAGGTAGTTAACAATGATGATGAATGCATGAGGTGCTACTAGGATGAGCCACCATGCAGCGCAGCAATGATGATGAATGCATGACTAGGTCTTACTAGGATGAGCCACCATGCAGCGCAGCAATGATGATGAATGCATGACTAGGTCTTACTAGGATGAGCCACCATGCAGCGCAGCAATGATGATGAATGCATGAGGTGCTACTAGGATGAGCCACCATGCAGCGCAGTAAGGAAGGCGGCCTTTTGTCATGGGTCAAAGGCACATTAATTTAAACAAGGTGCAAAGTTAATAATGAAAAAGGTTAAGGAATATTTACGGCTTTAGGAGGCGGTAACTAGTAGCTCATACAGCGAGGTCCGCCTTCCTCAATTTAGTGAGAAGCGGGTAACACCCTGATGATGCAATAAGCGGGTAACACCCTAATGATGCAATAAGTTGTTATGATGAACGAGCTAGTGGTCATGAAGAGCAACAAGGAATTCACATATGATTGCTTAGTGATGCGGAGGACAGTGAAATGTCCTGCTGCTAGTGGATGAGAATCAATACCTGCTGCTATATACTGGATGAGAATCAACACCTGCTGCTGCTAGTGGATGAGAATCAATACCTGCTGCTAATGGATGAGAATCAACACCTGCTGTCAAATCCTTCTCCTCTTTTTCATCACCGCTGCTAGCTTCGCTGTCATCATCACAGTTGCGGGTGGAGCTATCAGATGAGCAAACAGCAGCCTGCATGTTTAGTATTAGGCCTCTACTGTAGTCACCGCGGCTGCGGCCATCTTTCATCTGCTGGCGTGAGCAGTCAGAGTAACAGGGCGGGTGTTCTTCACGCCATGCATGCCTGGAATCCCTCTCCATGTGTTCTTCACGCCATGCATGACCGGAATCCCTCTCCATGTGTGCTTCACGCCATGCATGACCGGAATCCCTCTCCATGGTCGTTGATGATCTGTCAAGAGATTCCATGAATGGAGTACAAGATTGTGGGGCAGGGCTGTACGTCGGGGTCAGCACTACACTTGAGGGTGTTGAACAATCAGAATCTGCCGCTGATCCTTGAGAGTACACACTGGCACTCTGAGTAGTAGCCCTTGTGTGAAAGATGCCATTTGGTTGCATGCCCTGCTCTATGATGACATAATTATGCTCCGCCTGAGTGTTCAACATCAACCCTGCTTTCATAACAGCTACTCTCTCTCTCATAGAAGCTTCTCTGACTTCTCTTTGCTGGTTTATGAAAGACAGCATGTCTTCCTCAAGCTGTTGGGCCTAATAGTGAAAGCAAAAAAAGGACCATTATAACTAATACGGCAGCAAGACTTACTCTAACTTGATAATATTGTGCACAAAGGGTTTCCATTAGCAAGACTTATTACTCTAACTTGATATTGTGCACAAAGGGTTTCCATTAGCAAGACTTATTACTCTAACTACTCTAACTTGATATTGTGCACAAAGGGTTTCCATTAGCAAGACTTACTCTAACTTGATATTGTGCACAAAGGGTCTCCAAGTCTTTGTTCAACGCCTCCCTGGCGTCTCTCACAAGGCACTGAAATTGATGCTGCTCTGATGCACAGATTTTCTCCACCTTAGGGATGAAGTCGTTTGGGGTCAGCTCAACAACATTTTATATGGACACGTAGCAGGGTAATGCACATCCTTTCTAGCATGTAGTAAATGGAGGATATTTTTGAGCACTCATCATTTGATGGATTGTAATACAATTGATACGAGGGTCAAATGATGCACTCCAGAGGAAATATAATGATTACAGCATTTCCACGATATTACCTCCTTGGCCTGCTGCTTAGCTCTTGATTTATATTCAGATACAACTGCAGAAACAAACGATGTTGAGATGTGTCCTCAGCACTCTTCAGCCGCTCTCATCGGGACTGTAACTCCACAGATTTCGTTTACTTACAGCTTGTGTATTTTGTGTGCAGGGTATTTTCCAGGCTCTTAAGACTGCTTTCAATTTTGTTTTCGAGCATCAGGACTTTACCTAGGTACCAACAAGGGTCTCTTTACTCTTATTTATGTTAGGCGTTACTGGATACAAAATAAAACGCTGCTATACATTCAAGTGTACCTGGATTGGATACTGCAGTAATCGAGGCCCTTAGTTCCTCGTCTTCAGAATCTGTACAATCTGACATTTCGATAAATTTGTAAGACTTGGACTTTGTTAAAAATCAAGCATTATTTCTCTATATATGATTGTTGACCCAATGGTATGCAGTAGCAATATTTGCCTTGCTGTTGCATTCCTCGTATTGTACAAAGTACGGTATTTCTGGCGCTACTTCGAAAATCCTTACATACAAAGAATACCATTACCTTTCATACATGATAAGGGAACATGTTATCTCCTTTACTGAACTGGATCTTAGGACATTTGACACTCCTTTTGACGCGGGTGTAGTCCTATGAAAATCTATTGATTAGGAAGTCCATGGATGCTGCGGGTTATGCGTCTCTTTTAAGTGATGCAATAGATCCGTCTGTCAGCTCTGCTGGTTCCGTCAGCGCAAATATCCTTGAACCTTTCCAAACTCCCCCACCTCCGAGGCCGATAGAGGCTGGAAACTCTTCCGAAGGCTCTGCCGTTCCCGTTCATGGGAATGACGGCATTCAAGAGAATAGAGTGGGCAAGGAAATTGATACAATTCATGATATCACGCCTCTTGTTGGAAGCTCAGATGTGTTGGTAGAAGCTGATGTTCCTCTTGTGAAGGTGTGAGCTGTCTGTGCTGCCTTTGCATCGCATGATACAAGAGAAGTGGAGTTCACTCCTTGCTTAAATCAGTAGCGCTGATTTCGTTCCTCTCAGCAGACGTGATCTTCTTGACAATTTATAGATAATATACCTGACTTGCATGCATACATGGTAGTGTGAGGGTCATTTATGTATGGGCATGTATGTTCCCTTGTCACATGATCAGTTACATGATGACAAGTAAGTCTTAGCGTCAGTCAGTCAGTTTTAGAGAGTCTCTGTGCTGCATGCAACTTTGTACATTCATGTAATTCTTAATAATACCTGATGATGGAACTTCCTTCCTAATGCTCATAACATTGACAGGACTTTGAACGTGTGGTGGTTGTCGGGGACCCCCCCCATGTCCCACCCATCAAGATGCACAAACCGCCTCTTGATGCTCACATGCCTACTGCCACCCTGAGGCTGCGAACAATTGACAGGACTACAGGTCTGACAATAGATCTCACATCAGAAGACAAGTTTTAGCTGCAATGACCTAAACTTAAGAGAGCTGCAAACTAAATTAAATATGAGCTGCTGATACTTGCCTGGACCTCAAAACGTGACACATAATGCATTTCTAGTAGTGTCCTAGCCTTGCATCCTTGAATGCTGCTGGAGGTTGAATGTCAGGTTAGGACGCTTGCATATGAATCAAACAATTCTTCCCATCATCAATGAGTTCGATATCATCCCCACCTCCTGCATCTGCTCAGGGGAGCCAGTGCAGAATGTGGCTATAAGTGTGAACATACTGGAGAATGTCAAGCAGGGAAAGAAGAAGAATTATGCAAGGTAGGGCTTGCAGCGGTAGTGGTCACTTCTAAGTTTGTCCTATTGAATGTTTGGCATTGCAGCTCTTTAAGGAAACTTGTCAATTCCTACACCATGCAATTCCTTCTAAACCCTCGATTATTTGAAGTTTGTATGTTACTAATGTGACTGCTCATTCATACTTACCTCATTGAAAGGCCATATGCTGAGATTGTCACGACGCAGAGACTGCGTCTTGCACATTTAATACTTATCATGCTGACGCAAGCTACAAGTTCATGTACTGCCTCTGACGCAAGCTACAAGTCCATGTACTGCCTCTGGCGCAAGCTGCAAGTCAATGTACTGCCTCCACTCCATCATGTTGCCCAACCATGTGGATTGGGTAGCCAGAGCCTAGTATTGCTGACAATGTTGGTACCGCATGCTGTACCGTATTGCTGACAATGTGCCGCATGCTGTACCTTATTTTGCAGATCGTTTGGCAACCAGTCTCGGAGCCTTGGGGATGGTACAGCCACCCTGAAACTAATGTGTGGAGTACCATATGTGGTCACTGCAACCTGTGACGGCTTTCTTAAGTAAGTGAATGTCAGCAATTAGCTTAAGATGAGTAATAAGCAGAGAACCCGCTTTAAGATACTATAGATGAATACGATGATAACCTGTAACATACTGTAGATGAATAAGCAGAGAACTTAGTGGAGTACTGCTCATCATTTTGCATCTCCTTGGGTGCATGATCATTTTGCATCTCATTGGGTGCATGATCATTTTGCATCTCATTGGGTGCATGATCATTTTGCATCTCCTTGGGCGCATGATCATTTCCGCCAGCCCCATATCAGAAGGCATGATCAATCAAAACTTCCAAAGGTAGCAGAAGACTACACCTAGTGTCACAACACATTCAAAGGGCCCACTTCATCCACACAAACTTCTCCTAGCCTGATCCCATCCACTATACTTGAGGACACATTATCTGCGGCTATCCTCATCCACATGTCTTCCAATAATATACTTGAGGACACATTATCTGCGGCTATCCTCATCCACATGCCTTCCAATAATATGCTTGAGGACACATTATCTGCGGCTATCCTCATCCACATGTGTCATCCCATTATGTTGCTCCTCAGGTTTGGCACCATGGGAGAACACCTTGTTGTACAATTCAAGGATGGCGAGGTGGTGGACCGTGTTATTTCTCTCATCCCGCTTCGAATCACTGTGGTGGTCACTCTGAGGGAGCTGCAGCCGCTCGCTGGGAAACATCCTCAGAAGAATGTAAGGTTTAGGACATATAGAGTTCAGGATATCATTCACCATGCTTTCACTAGACTCAGCACATATAGAACCCATCAAAGTCCCTAAGCATGGTCCCAGCTTTGAATCTTCTCCATCAGGCTGGGAAGAAATCATGAGATTGGCAATCAGATTTTGGTTTACAGTCCATCATCATGCAAATATGTTCATCATCATGCCACATGCATGCGGCATGCATGCATGGCAGTATGAATCTTTTACATCAGGCTGCAAAGAAGGCTTACATTTGTCATGAGATTATTAGCAATTAGATTATTGCTGCTTACAATCCATCACCATGTGCTAACAGGTTCATCATCATTCTGCATGCATGGCTGTATGATTGTTTTTTCCATTGTCCATAGTTGTGAACAAGCTTGATGAGGGTGTACTGTTTTGAGCCCACCAGAAGTGACTTTCAAGACAACTTGCAAGATGACTATTTACCTCTAATGCTGACGTACTGCCGTACTGCATTTGTTTTCTGCCTTGTCATCAGTGCCCATACGGGCAGGTCAATCCTCTGTACAGCGCTCCTCCAGTGGATCCCTTGGCTCTCATCACTCCCCAGAGAGTGGCATTCTACTCACCTCACGGAACGAAGATGAGCTACGTTGCATCCCCTCTAATGTGAGAGTGTCATATGGCCATAGCTATGCATTGTTAGGCTAGTTCATTGCGTGTCTGTTCAATATGCAGAGACTTTTGCTGTTGGAATGCTAGAGCAGGCACTTGATGAGAGGTCAGATGGCACATTTAATCCTTCTAACAAAATGATACATCTCAAGTAGTACACAGCAATGGTCATTGCTTTGTTAATGCTTCGGCCCCAGCAGCCAATTGAATGCACCAAGTCCCCACTCCCTCTCCCCCTGCCTTCCTCTATATTGCCGTGCTTAAATAGGGCTCAAGGTGTGTTGGGAGTGTCTGTGAAGCCTAGTGGACAGAGAGTGGGGGACTACTCCACTGATGCCAGTGGACATTGCTACTTCTATGGAGAGAGACTGGAGCAAACAAGCCCACCCAAGGTGTGAAACAGGACAATAATGTCAATAAAAGAAGCTTGGTGTCTTGATGGGGCAGTATTTTTGAAAGTCAGAACATATCATATCGTGTTGCTCATCTTAATGGGAATGCTATGTAGCTACATAGGGTGTCCACACTTGTCCACACTCGATTCTTCATAACTACCAGCTGTCAATCGTGTCCTTCAGACAAATGAGTTCTTGATTCCTAACATGATCTTATGGTGCTCTCCACTCCTAGTCTGTAAAGCACAGTTCTAATGCTCTACACCCTATATACTACTCCATGCAGTACCGTGATCCCATCTTCATCGACAGTGGGCCCTGGGAGTACACTGCCAAATACCACCTGAGAGCCAACCCTGAGAGTGGGCCTGTGCAGCCCAGGCGCGTCTTTTATAACATGTTTTTATGATGAAGACTGGATTTTGTGTCCTGACCACAAAATAATGAAAATGTGCATGTCACCTTAAGGGTAGTGTGAACAAAACAGAGTTGAGGCTTCTGTGGGTTTGCTTGTTCTCACTCAAAGGTTGATCAGTGACTAATCACAGACTTATGTTGTAAACCACCAGGGTTTTAATATGAACAACTAACTATATTCGTCCAGTGACAATGTTCATACAACTTTTTCTGTCCACCTCACTCTCCTGTTTTCTCCCAGGTTTGATCACTACCTTCAAGATGTGGAGTATCCCGCCCATGTGGCACGTTTCCCTCCTCCCAAGAAAGCACTTCTCACCTCACTTCCCTTCCTTGCTGGTCGAGAAGCAACCTCTGATACCTCTCCAACAAGGACCAGCGCTAATCGGATGAAGAGACCGCCTCTCAACAGTCGTGGTGGTCGCCAGCAAGGGAGTAGTTTAGAGCCTCTGCAAGGGGAGAGCTACGCCTCAGCCCTGACAGATGAATTCTTGAGTGCGCATCGGGGTCTTGCAGAAATGATTGGTCAGTCACCACAACCTGTTCATCGGGCTAATGATTCCACAGGTAATGGAGATGGTGGCTACTTGCATGATTCAATGGTCCTGGGTAGGTCTGGTAAGATGATGCAGGAGTCAATGGTCCTGGGTAGGTCTGGTAAGATGATGCTGGAGTCAATGGTCCTGGGTAGGTCTGGTAAGATGATGCTGGAGTCAATGGTCCTGGGTAGGTCTGGTAAGATGATGCAGGAGTCAATGGTCCTGGGTGGGTCTGGTAAGATTATGCTGGAGTCAATAGTTCTGGGTAGGTCTGGTAAGATGATGCTGGAGTCAATGGTCCTAGGTAGGTCTGGTAAGATTATGCTGGAGTCAATGGTCCTGGGTAGGTCTGGTAAGATGATGCATGCATGTTTTCATGAATGCAGTGCCCCCCTGCTATGAAGTTGTCCTCTCTAGTTGTGGGCCTGGAAATAGCAGCCTGAGCCACAGACTAATTTACCAAACAATGTTCTTTATATCAAACATTTCATACTCATATCATTTAAAGATTCTTATGTTTAATGAGTATGATATATAATGCATGTATGGTATGAGTATGATATATAATGCATATAACCTCATTGCCAGGTTCTGGCCAAGGCAATACACTCCTGAGCAATGCATATATGAGCACTCACAAGGATGTGGCCGAGATGGTGCAGACCCCCAAAGAGGGAGGCGGTGGCAAGAGGAACAAAAAGCGCTCTCCTGGTACTTCTATGAATTTGTCAATATGCTGTTCCAGATTATTATGTACGAAGTCCAAAATACAGTAGTAGGATATCTCCAGTCCTTTCTTCTTCACATTTTCCTGCATTCCATGTGGCAGGCCCCTCCACCATTCTTCATGACTACTCGGATCTGGTGGGGCCTGCCAGAGCTGCTAGGTACCTGGGGCCAGTGGATAGGGATGGCATCCAGAACTACCTTCTGCCAGGTGTGTTGGTTGTTAATCTCATGATCATTGCCTTACATCGAAGTGACTGAGTTTTGCATTCTTGAGCTTTGCTTAGAGGACCAGAGTTGATGTGCATTGGTTTGGACTGCCTCTGTCTTGCATTATCTATTTAGGAGGCCTCGTTTTTTCACAGCATCTGCATGAAAAGCTATTTCATTTTGTGTCATTCAGGTCTTTACAATCTGCAGCTCTCAGATCCATCCATGTTACTAATCTTCTACACATACAGTCCAGACAACGAGCAGGTAACTCTCGACCATCGTGAAAGCTATCATATGACCTTGTTAGAATTGTTAGACTTATGCCTCGACGATCCGCAATGTTCAAACACAATTTTACAGCGTTATGCCACTTTCTGTCTTTATCAAATCCCTGAAATATCTAAAAGATGAACATTGAACATTTAACCTTCATTAGAGTGTTAAGACTTCATCAATCACTACTTTATGGTATCTAGTATCTGAAAGATGAACGCAGAATCTTCATTTGAGTGATAAGACTTCATTGAAGTCATTAAGTGAGGTTGAAACAATAATCGCTAGTACTTCATGGTATCTGGCAACTGCTCATGTACCCACTATTGTCATGACTGTGAATGCACTGCTCCTGCTCATCAGGCTGAAGTGAACCAGGCACAAGACTCGATAGTACCTCTTACAATGCCGCATTTGGACGACAGTTTCAAGAAACCTGATAATGGCGGCAACGGGCGCGCCACGGACATCAACATAAGGTTCCCTGTGCAGCTGTACTGCCGTGCAAGGCCCTGGTTCCAGGTAGAGCATTGTATTAGACAATAAGGTTTGCTAGAAATAACTGCAATAATGATGATGGTGTTGTCAATTAGTGCCTCATCCATGCTTGACCCTCTGCAAGATGTAGAAACATATAGAGTGTGTCTTACCTAGTATTCTTTATAAATTACTAAAAAAGACTAGCGCTCCGTTTATTTTGGCAGATATACGAGGACCTATATTACTAGGAAGTCTTGATGTCATACTTTGATGACCTGTTGCATTACTACTAGGAAGTCTTGATGTCATACTTTGATGACCTGTTGCATTACTACTAGGAAGGCTTGATGTCATACTTCGATGACCTGTTGCATTACTACTAGGAAGTCTTGATGTCATACTTTGATGACCTGTTGCATTACTAGGAAGGCTTGATGTCATACTTTGATGACCTGTTGCATTACTACTAGGAAGGCTTGATGTCATACTTCGATGACCTGTTGCATTACTACTAGGAAGTCTTGATGTCATACTTTGATGACCTTGTTGCATTACTAGGAATGGCTTGATGTCATNACTACTAGGAAGTCTTGATGTCATACTTTGATGACCTGTTGCATTACTAGGAAGGCTTGATGTCATTCTTTTATGACCTAGTGTTGCATTACTACGAAGGCTTGATGTCATACTTTGATGACCTGTTGCATTACTACTAGGAAGGCTTGATGTCATACTTTGATGACCTGTTGCATTACTACTAGGAAGGCTTGATGTCATACTTTGATGACCTGTTGCATTACTAAGAAGGCTTGATGTCATACTTTGATGACATGCTGTGCATTACTACTAGGAAGGCTTGATGTCATTCTTTAATGACCTAGTGTTGCATTACTAAGAAGGCTTGATGTCATACTTTGATGACCTGTTGCATTACTACTAGGAAGTCTTGATGTCATACTTTGATGACCTATTGCATTACTAGTAAGGCTTGATGTCATTCTTTTATGACCTAGTGTTGCATTACTAAGAAGTCTTGATGTCATATTTAGATGACCTGTTGCATTACTACTAGGAAGGCTTGATGTCATACTTTGATGACCTGTTGCATTACTACTAGGAAGTCTTGATGTCATACTTTGATGACCTGTTGCATTACTACTAGGAAGTCTTGATGTCATACTTTGATGACCTGTTGCATTACTAGGAAGTCTTGATGTCATACTTCGATGACCTGTTGCATTACTATGAAGTCTTGATGCCATTCTTTTATGACCTAGGGTTGCATTACTAAGAAGTCTTTATGAAATACTTTGTTGTCCTGTTGCATTACTAGGAAGTCTTGATGACATACTTTTATGACCTAGTGTTGTATTACTACTAAGAAGGCTTGATGAAATTGAGGTAGGCTTGAGATTTTGACTGGTCATTGGTTTGTTCAGATTTCTCTGATCATTCATTTCTCTGACCCTCCCAATATCATCCACCCATGATTGTGCAGATTGTTGTGTACGACATTCCAACGCTGTCCGAGGTCGGCACACAATTTGGTTTCCAGTTCACTATCTACAGAGTGGATCACAACAGGTAAGAGATTTGGCAATCCAGTGGTCACATTTCTAGTGCACTACTGCTTACAACCCGCCTAGTGGAAGAGATGAGCTTGCTTTTTATTGTACAGTCTATGTAAATTTTATCTAAAAACGTTGGATTCATTATGTTTCTGCTATGCTGAAGTGCAGCTGGCAAAGAATTTTAGCATTGTTTCCAGTTGAATGCAGCAAGCAGTGTTGTCCTCAGAACATTTTTTGAATGAGTTAATTTCGGCTCTATTGACCTGCGACTTGTGTTGTAATGTTTCTGGCTCTATCAGATCTTTTCAGCGCAAAGTGGAGAAGCTTCAACAGGCGCTTCATAACCACCCTCATAGAGAAATGGTTGATCCTATGGACTTGCCTGAGGTGAGAAGTGTGAGCCTGATTGATGTGTTGAATCAGCAAGTGAAGGACAACTAAGTACTTTTTACTCCCAACTACCAGCAGGGAGTATTAAGGGTCATGACGTATCATGATGATACATGCCATCACAGAGATGTATGAATGAGATGTATGAATGTCATGTGGCTTCAATCAAAGAGATGTATGAATGTCATGTGGCTGCAATCAAAGAGATGTATTAATGTCATGTGGCTGCAATCAAAGAGATGTATGAATAGTATGTATGTAATGTGGCTGCTATGTTCCAGGGACAGGACCCTGAAGTGGTGGCATATCTGCAAAAGCAACTGAAGAGAGGGAAAGTGCACCAGCTGTGGGCGCTGACTGAGACATCCTGTATGCAGGTGAGAAGTGTGGGCGCTGGCTGAGACATCCTGTATGCAGGTGTTAAGTCGTGGCTATGATAATTTCCACAGCTAAGTAACTTCAAGAAAGTCTTGATGTACGTCACTTGAGTTTTTGTGTAACCTACATGATGCTGAACTGCTGTATGCCTTCATCATCAGCTAATGGCTACTGTAGCTGATGAAATAGATGTGTGCCTTCATCATCAGCTAATAAATGTAGCTGATAAAACTGTTGAGTGTTACTGGGTTGCAGAAAGACATCACACTGGGAGAAGCATTTGAGGCTGCAATCGATGCTAACGAAGATGAGCGCTACTTGATGAAAGATGAAGAGGTGACTGAGTGAATCTGTTTCTTTGCTGGCACAGTTCTTTCTTCGTTGATCATATGATACATGGAAGCAAGTAGGGACATCAGTCCTACCTAGCATTCATACCAAGCAATCATTGAGAGCCTTGTAACGATGTAGTAGGGACATCAGTCCTACCTAGCATTCATACCAAGCAAGCATTGAGAGCCTTGTAACGATGTAGTAGGGACATCAGTCCTACCTAGCATTCATACCAAGCAATCATTCAGAGCCTTGTAACGATGTAGTAGGGACATCAGTCCTACCTAGCATTCATACCAAGCAATCATTCAGAGCCTTGTAACGATGTAGCAGGGACATCAGTCCTGCCTAGCATTCATACCAAGCAATCATTGAGAGCCTTGTAACGATGTAGTAGGGACATCAGTCCTACCTAGCATTCATACCAAGCAATCATTGAGAGCCTTGTAACGATGTAGCAGGGACATCAGTCCTGCCTAGCATTCATACCAAGCAATCATTGAGAGCCTTGTAACGATGTAACAGGGACATCAGTCCTGCCTAGCATTCATACCATGCAATCATTCAGAGCCTTCTAACAATGAGAAGCTCTTTGTTACAGGTCTTTGTGCCTATCTACAAAGGAAGGTTAAATGAGGGTCTGGACCGCCAGCACTGGATCACTCCTGGAGGTGTGAATATAATTATGCCATCATGACTACGACTAGTACAGCAAGTTAGTTATTAACATCCGGCTTTCAAGTTCCCCACATCGCCCATACTCCTTCTTGACGGCATCACCATTTTGTACAACTGACTCGTTCCTTCTCAACCACTCCTACTACTCAGAGCGCTATGCTGTGGAGGTCCTGTGTGAGGATCCATGTTTAGAGTTGACACTGAGACAAGTCAGACTTTGTAACTGGGAGCTTGAGCCATTTGTCTTCTACACTTACCAGAAGGTAACTCATGATGAAAAGAGCATGAGCTTTAATTTGTTCCATAGAGTCATTCATCAGTTCGAAATCAATTGAGGGACTCTGCAGTGCAACGGACTACTTATAAGGAGGTGTCAGTCCTGATCTTCATCAATAATACTCGATAATTGTGCTTCATGCCGATAGAATCATGTTGTGGCTATTTAGCACAGCCTCAACTGCTGTGTGTCCTTGACTTCTCCTTATCAGGTGAAGCTGCTGGTGGGTGTGAGAGAAGTATTCAACCAGGCACCCATCTCTGGCATGCTTGTCAACATTAGTGTGGAGGAGACCCCTCCTCTGAGACGGCCACCAGTGGTGAAGCAGGAATGGTGTGAACCAGCCGAGTCCTATGCTCAGCGGATATTGGATCAGATGATCGACTTTGTAGTGGAGGTGAGCACTAGGTTGTAATAGCCTCTTGGACACAGACTTTGTAGTGGAGGTGAGCACTAGGTTGTAATAGCCTCTTGGACACAGACCTTATAGTGGAGGTGAGCACTAGGTTCTAATAGCCTCTTGGACGCAGACTTTGTAGTGGAGGTGAGCACTAGGTTGTAATAGCCTCTTGGATACAGACTTGTGGAAATGATATAGACTTCCAATTTCTGCATCACTTTATGTACTGGATTGGACGCAATATATGTGCAACAGTACGCGGCAGTACATTGAAGTATATATAACAATAACCAGAAACCCTGTTCTTATTCTTCAGAGCCGAAGGTTGGGTCTCTCAGACCGCATCAACTCAGTGCAGAATGGAGTGACAGATGAGACTGGGCTGGCTGCCCTTCACCTGGCCCCATGGACTCGTGTTACCTTGTGCCTTGAAGGGGGAGAAGAATTTGATAACGTAGAGGAGGAGGTCAAAACGTGAGACTAGTGATCATTTTGTTACGATGTGTGACATTATAGTGATGAATAATGGGCGGATGAGATTTTGATTGTTGATGAGGCTTTTGTTCATTTGATTTCAGGCTTACATTGGGGGAGGAGAAGGAACAATTTATTGGCTTCCAGCTGCATCGAAACTGTTATGTCCATGCAAGATGTGTAGACTCTCAGACAGGAGAGGTACGACAACTTCAGTAGTACTGCAATTAGAACCCTGTCATGCCTTTGAGCAGGTTGGTTGGTTACGCGCTCAGACATTATATTGTGTTTTGCCTTTGAGCAGGTTGGTTGGTCAGATGGTTAGTTGGTTGGTTACGAACTCAGACATTAGATTGTGTTTGTAGACCCAGCTACTTCAATTTTTAGCCCTCATTGACAAGACTACCACTTTAGGGAATTGAGGGCTTTATCATCAAGGCTTATGAAGTCACGGACCGAGCTGCCCGCATGCCCATAAAGGGCCTCTCTCCCAAGCAGCATGAGACAGCAAGAGCTAGGATTGAAGCGGATCTGCTTGGACAAGTAAGTGCCTCTGCTGGTCTAGGTGGAGGATTAGGGTTTACAGCTAAGACCTAGGATTGAAGCGGGTCTGCTTGGACAAGTAAGTGCCTCTGCTGGTCTAGGTGGAGGATTAGGGTTTGCAGCTAAGACCTAGGATTGAGGCGGATCTGCTTGGACAAGTAAGTGCCTCTGCTGGTCTAGGTGAAGGATTAGGGTTTACAGCTAAGACCTAGGATTAAAGCGGATCTGCTTGGACAAGTAAGTGCATGCCTCTGCTGGTCTAGTATGAGGATTAGGGTTTACAGCTAAGACCTAGGATTGAAGCGGATCTGCTTGGACAAGTAAGTGCCTCTGCTGGTATAGTATGAGGATTAGGGTTTGCAGCTAAGACCTAGGATTGAAGCGGGTCTGCTTGGACAAGTAAGTGCCTCTGATGGTCTTGGTGAAGGATTAGGGTTTGCTGCTCAGGAAATGATTGTTCCTACAGGTTCTATTGTTAAGTTCCTGACACTGGTGTCATAGCAGGTTGTATGGTACACTAGGTCTTATTGTCATATTGACGCTGGTGTCATAGTAGGTTGTTTGGTACACTAGGTCTTATTGTCATATTGACGCTGGTGTCATAGTAGGTTGTTTGGTCTTGTTGTCTTGAGGCTTGTGCCTGTGCCTGCAACCATCTGAGTACATCATACTTGCTAAGGCCAGCATTCTATCAGAGGGAGATTCATTTCGATAGTAAGGCACTTGTGTGGAATGTTGTGTTGAATGTTTTGTTGCTGGGATCTATATTCCGGTTTGTTTGTACCTACACGTTCTCCTGCATGGATTGTTTCTATCACTGCAGTGCCCTCGTGTGAGAATCAGGGATTGCAAGGCGATTTACACGGCAAGGACAGGTCCTGGTGGATTGGTTGAGTTGCCTGTGAAGCTAAGAGCTGGCAGGGTGGTCAAAGTGAGTGTGTATATGAATATATATGGGTTTCGGTAATTGTTTAGGGTTTGGTAATTGTTCTCAACCCTAGTTTTCTCTGAGACATTGTTGGATATGAGTGGACACACACCTCACCCCCACACTGTTGAAGGTTTTCACACCTGGGTAATCGACTTTGCAGAAAGTCTTTTCTTTGAGACGCAGTTGTTTAACACTACATCCGCAGCTCAAATTAGTTACATGCTCATGTCTTTTATACAGTTGGTGGTCGCCAAAGCCCCAAAAGAGTACTGCCTTCCACACTATCTCACACCTGGGAGCAACTCATGCATGGTGTACACGTACTACAACACACATAGCGTCACCTTTGAGTGCCCTCCAAGACCCAAAGTCCAGGTACTCAGCAGGCAGGCAGCCTCATGATGGGGCATTCAGTTGGCAGTTCTAAGAAGCATGGATTCAGTTAAATCTGTGTGCGTGAAGAAATTCTATAGGAGAATAATAAGACGCTGGAGATTGAGGTTTCGTGGTCTACTACTGTGTACTGCCTGACATGCATGATACCATGGTGCCCTGTTTATGATAAGTCCCACGCACACAGATACCTCATTCGCTCCCTTTACATTACTATGACATATTAATCTGTTTATTTATGGATAGCACCTCTAGCCTTCAATCTGCTATCACTATGATGGCTTCTGATGCTGTCATCAGGTCCTTGCGCTTGACAGTTGTACCTCGGAGCATGTCATGGGACTGAGGTTCCGAGTGTGTGTTCGCCGTACTGCTCGCCCCTACATACCTGAGGGTGAGGAGGAAGCTGAGGAGGCTCAGCGGAGGAAACTAGAAGCTGCTAAGAGGATGGCTCCAGATTCTCTGGAAGCATCACGGACATTTGGTGGCTTGTCTGGCAGCAAGAACGCAGGACAATTTGCAGCAGTACTAGGATCAGCAGCTGCAGCTGCTGCTGGTAGGGGTGAGGTTGATGACCTGGCAGCTATTGAGGAACCAACTCTGGATGCTGGGAGCATTGATGAAGTGCGGCCACGCAGCAGCGATGGAGGGGAAGCTCCACCGGTCGGTGACCTTGGTGCAGAAGAGGATGAGCCGGAGGATGGGAATCCTGGTCCCATGGAGGAGATGACTAGACAGGACTGGGAGGATAGGCCTTTACAGCAGACTGGTGAGATGGGGCGGACAGCTGCTGATTGGTGGCAGACTGTTGGGCCTAATGGTATTGGCCGCCCTCTTGGTGCTGCTGCTGCTGGTTTAGGCCTTGGTAGTGGTGAGATTAATAGGCAAGGAAAGGGTTTGAGTGGAGAGATGGTGGGTGGCACTGCATTGAATGCCCGTGCCTTGGAGCTGATGAGTGGTATGGAAGCTCCGCCCCCTGGTGCCAGAGGTCCCATGAGGAGGCGGTTGGAAGAGGTTGGTAACTGGGCAGAGGAAGCAGATCAAGCTGCAGCAGAGGCTGCAGAGGCAGCTGCGGCAGCGGCAGCGGTGCTGGCTGCTGAGGCCTCTGCTGAGCGGAGGAAGAAGGATGCCTCTGGCTCTAAGAGCCGCAGTGTTAAGAATGGCGGTCCCAATAGATTGATGTATGAAGCCTCTGACATCACCTCCGATAAGACCTCTGACAAGTCAACAGCAGCAGGTGGTAAGAAGGGAGGACCTCAGAATGACAACGGTGACTTTGATGCTGAGGATGACCTGGCAATGAGCAAGGTTTTGGCTCCTGAGGAGATGCCACTAGAGTCTCTAGCTTCGTCTGCAGCTGTGAATGGGGGCAGTCAGCCAGCCACCATCCCTCGCATGCCCTCGCTCCTACCAGGCGGTCTAGGAGCCTCTGCCGGGGTCAAGTCAGCACTTGGAAAGGGTGGGAAGAAAGGGGGTCCCGTGGGGAGAGTATCCATTGCTGACACCAAGAAATTGAAGTACTCTTTCTCTGACGATGGGGATGAAGATGATGATGACGATATGCCCCCTGACCCTGATGAGGTAGAGGAGGAGGAGTTTGAGTCACAAGAGGAGATATGGTATGACACCTTCACCGGATACCCTGTGTGCAAGACACTCTACGTGGACCCAGGTAATTGAATCATAACTGTTGTGATGTTCACCCCTATGGTGCTCATCCCTTCTTACACGTATAAGTTCTACTTACTTGAGTGTCCCTATTTAATTGAGTATCCACATTTAGTTGTGAGTCACACTTAGGCTCTGCAATCATTTCTGGTTCAGGTCTTCATCACAGGCCTTGATGTCTCTTGTCCAAACCCTAAACCTCATTTAACATTCCCTAGATTTCAAGTTGTCTTTTTCTCACTGACGTTCAGACACTGAGATCAGGGTTCAGGTGTTACCCTGTTGGCCTTACATGACTCAGCACCAGGAATTGGTCCACTGCACTGATGGCTGGAGGTCACCACCTCAGTACATGTTCTACCTCCCAAGGTACTAGTAGATAGTTGCCTGCAGTACATAGAATATGAACTTCCAATGTGCCTACTAATTTTCCTACACCACACAGCGCTCATCCTATTTACTGTAATGAAATTCCTGCTTTCTCTTCTTCCGTCACGTCATTTCTCTCCTTCCAACACCTTTAACTCCTGCTATCTTTAACCTTATCTTTTACCTTGATCTTCTTGATGATGTCTCACAGAGACTACAACGCCTTCATGTTCTGGATGGAGCGTGATAGTGCCATGCCCAACTTCTGGGGTGAGGATGGGTACCCCCTACTTCCTCCCCACCCTCTTAGCAGGTTGCAGCCAGGTGCCATGCCAGGAGCTCTTCTGATGGCACCCTTGGACTCATCTGTCAAGTTCCTCCACAAGGCTCGTCCTGAAGATGCCATCATCACCACAGGGGCTACCTCTGGAGATGAGGTCTCACCTTTAACATCAGGACAAGGTGGTATTTCTGGGACACCAACTAACTTAACTGATGCACCTTCTGGTACTAATCAATTAGTTCTAGGCTCTAGGGTGCAGCCATCATCCCCCTCTAATATGAAAGGGAGGGATAAGAATGATGGAGGCTCTGCAACACCCGCCAAGAGAGTAGGAAGTGGATCTACAGTGGCAGTAGCTCCCCCATCTCCCCCAAAGCTATGGCCATTAGATAATGGGGATGGGGAGGGAGGCCTCCATCGTGAACAGTCAGCTCTGCAGTTCACTGAAGATGATGATTGGATAGAAGGAGTGAGTCATTATTGCTTTTTAATGGAAGGATGCGTAGGTATCCATGTTAGGTCAAAGGATCAGAGCCAATTAAGTCCACAAACTTGTTATATGTGTTGAGCCCCGTAGTCAGCTCCAATCCTTGATGCTAAAGTTTTAAGCACCATAAAGAATGCAGTCAAGCTGTGTAGACTTGACATTTTAATTGCTTACTTACACAGCTATTTGTAGAGCTGCCTAATTATTCTGCTCCTTACCAGTTGTCATCCCTATGATATCCCCTTTCCATACTCTCCACACAATACAGATCCAAGCTGCAGCCTGGCAACATCACCGCTTATCAGACCTGCAGTTCCTCCCTATCGACCGATCTCGCCTCATGCAGCTTTTGGTCAAATGGAGCGCCTTCCCTCACATTGAGGGCGGCTTCTGCAAAGGCTGCTTCGGACCCTCTGGGCCTCCTCCGGCACCAGGAGCTGACGAGAAGCTGAGTAGCGGCCCCGGTGGTCTGCGGTGGGCAACTGCACGTATAGGAGCTGGCAGCGGGCCAGGCACTGGGAGGAACGCCTTTGTAGCCACGGCAGCACTGCCGACAGCCACTTCTGAGATGCCATTGGGTGACATCTATCGAAGCAAGCTGCTGGGAGGGAAACAGATTGAACTGTCAGCACCTTGGGCGGTTGTGGGTGTCCTCACTCCAGCTCAACAGGCTGCACAAGCACCCCCACATCCTTACCACTCCTCCGTTCCTGATAAGTACAACCGGACTCACACCATTGTAAGCAAGGCAGAAGCAGTGTACTGCAAAAGCCCATTCTTTACTTGGCGGCTTGCCAGTGGAAGTGCCTTGCATGTTGGCATTCATGAGGGATTGTACCGGGAGCTGATCCCCATCCTGGACTCAGTAGCAGCCAGTGCTGATTTCATGAGGGTGAGACCTAACTCAGTAGCAGCCAGTGCTGGTTTCATGAGGGTGAAACCTGACTCAGTAGCAGCCAGTGCTGGTTTCATGAGGGTGAGACCTAACTCAGTACCAGCCTAGTGCTGGTTTCATGAGGGTGAGACCTAACTCAGTAGCAGCCAGTACTGGTTTCATGAGGGTGACCCCTAACTCAGTAGCAGCCTAGTGCTGGTTTCATGAGGGTGAGACCTAACTCAGTAGCAACCAGTACTGGTTTCATGAGGGTGAGACCTAACTCAGTAGCAGCCTAGTGCTGGTTTCATGAGGGTGAGACCTAACTCAGTAGCAGACAGTGTTGATTTCATGAGGGTGAGACCTGACTCAGTAGCAGCCAGTGCTGGTTTCATGAGGGTGAGACCTAACTCAGTAGCAGCCTAGTGCTGGTTTCATGAGGGTGAGACCTAACTCAGTAGCAGCCAGTGCTGGTTTCATGAGGGTGAGACCTAACTCAGTAGCAGA